>JANEYF010002499.1:0-112907 GCA_029963845.1 Rhamnusium bicolor
GTGTGATGAACTGGACGCATGGTGTCACCGAAACAGATTGATATTAAACAACAAAAAAAAACAGTTTATCTAAATTTTCACATTAAAAAACCACTGCCGCCAAGTTTTGAATCGGACAACAATATTAAATTAACAGAATGTGGGAACTTACCTGGACTGCAAGCTGGTATGGAATACCCATATCGATCATGTTTGCTCCAAACTAAACTCCGCTTTCTTTGCTTTGTTACAGATGATGTCTTGTTTAAATACTGAAGGTCTGCTGAATATATATTATTGCCTGGCATACAGCCACATTTCGAATAATATTTTTTCATGGGGACTTGGTAAATCCATAAATAGAGTTTTTGTTGGTCAAAAGAGATTAATTAGATTAATATTTAATATAAAGCCATTAGTAAGTTGTAAAAGTATTTTTAAAGCAAACAATATTTTAACCGTCCCATCAATATTCTTATTCAAGTGTGCACTGTATGCTTTCAAAAACAAACACACTTTTGTACGTGTAGGAGATAGCCACTGTTACAGCACTAGACATGGGGATGCATATTCTCTCCCTCAACACAGAACTACAGCTTTTAAGCATGCACCTTCCTGTAGCTTTATATATGTATATAACAAGTTATTTTACCAGCGAACTTGAAAGAAATTTTAAGTTACAGTTTATTTAAAAAAGCAGGCAAAATCATTTTTTGTTGAAAAGGCTTTTTATTCTGTTAGTGAATTTCTAAATAATTAATTGGTGGTTCTTATTATCTTCTTTTTTATATACATTTCATTTATATCTTCTATTTTTATCCAATTTATCTGTTCTCTATACCGGTACAGTTCGAACTATATTTTAATACTTTTTATTATTAATAGTTTTATTTAACTAACATACAATATTGTACTGTATGTTCAATTCTATTTTTAACGCTATATATATACAATATATATTTAGTATATATTTAAATGTTTGTTTGTTTGTCTTTAAGTTTAGTGTGTATTTTGTATTTTTTATATATATGTATTGTGTGTGTATATATGTGTATATATATATGTATGTATATATGTATATATTGTATATATATATATATATATATATATATATATATATATATATATATATATATATATATACCGGGTGACCACGAAATGACGCTCGCCCCTATATCTTCTTGGTCTTTCAAGATATGAATCTCAAATTTGGGCATGTCAAATAACGGCTAAATATGGATTAATTCGACCGATTTATCATTTTCTGTTGCTTCCGGTTTCACCGGAAATGATGCCAACTTTGGATTTTTAAATGGAACACTCTGTATATTTTTACATTTTTGGATTCAGGAGGTCATTTTGCATATAACTGTGGCATATTGAGATAAAAATATTAATGACTGACATTTTTATGAGCAAATTTAATTTCTCATCTAGGCGGCCGTGAACCCAAAAAATGTTTTTTTTTGCTGCAATAAATAATCAAAAAATTACAATTATGACATTATATCATATGACATTTGTGTTATAAGCTCCTAAACATTTCGGAAATCGTTTTTCCAGAATAACTCATTTCTTTTAAATGGCACCATGGTGGCTCATTACGTTATTTTAATAAAGCATTTTATTACCGATAACTTGGTACCAAACACTCCGCTATTTATTCATATTATAATACATAAAAATACATAATAATGGTATCCAACAAGGTATAAATGAAAATAACCTCATAATATTTAACACTGGATCTCTATCAAGTAGGTGACTTTGAAATGTAACAAAAGAAACAAATGAATTAATCTGACAGCTCAAATAATATTTAGTTCTATGAGAATTCGATATTATTGTGGTGTGTATTAAAAAATCATGTTTTATTCAAAAAGTGACAAAGTGGATATGCTGATGACAGGGGAATGTGGTAGAAATAGCGGGGCAGCCCGCGATTTACATATATGCAGAGTTGTATCCACTAAGAAATCATCCTGACAGACATTATTTTCTTAGAGTAGAATGGGAGCTGAGACAGGAGAGAGTAGCTCAAGATCACCAAAGACCAATTATCAATGAAGACACCGAAATTAATGTATTAGCGTCAGCGGATATCAATGCTAGTATCTCAATACGAGAAATTGCAAGTAAGTTAGACATAGGAAGAGAAACTAAGAAAAAATCTTAAAAAATACAAATTTAAGAGTTAAAAATACCAGCTTCACCAAGCATTATATGAAAACGATTTCATGCGGAGGTTTCCGTATTGCAAATGGCTTTTAGACAATGAAATTAGATATCCAAACTTTCATTATAATATATTATTTTCTGACGAATCCCGTTTTACAAACAATGGTATGTTCAATAGAAACAACTTGAGGTACTGGGCGCAACAAAATCCAAGACTTTTGAGGCAAGGCAATTTTCAACAACGGTTTGGTTTTAACGTTTGGGCAGGCATTATGGGTAACAGGATCATAGGTCTCATATTTTTTGATGGTCCACTGACAGGAGAAAGATATTTAAATTTTCTGAGAAACGAAATTGAAGAGTTTTTTGGAACATTTACACTTAAATCAGTACCCGTTGGGGTCTTTCCAGCAGGATGTCGCCCCGCCCATATCGCCAGAGTAGTTGCAAAATATTTAAATGGTCGTTTCGGCGATCATTGGATAGGATCTAATGGACCAGTCAGGTACCCAGCGCGATCACCTGATCTAACGCCGTTAGATTTTTATTTTTTGCGGCCACATTAAAGAATGTGTATATTCAACAGTACTAACTACATTAGAAGATTTGAAAGATCGAGTTAGGAGGGCAATAAATTCTATAACAGAGGAACATCTCACCAATGTGGTGAGAGACACTTTGGTAAGAGCAAGACATTCTGTAGATGTCGGTGGTCAACATTTTGAACAATTGTTATAATTTTTTTTAGATAATGTCATAAAATAGTTACTTAGTTTTAATTCGTTTGTTTCTTAATTCGTTCATTTGTTATCATTTATCACATGTATTATTTTTATGAATAAATAATGGAGTGTTAGGTACCAAGTTATCGGTAATAAAATGCTTTATTGAAATAACGTAACGAGTCACCATGGTGCCATTTAGAAGAAATGAGTTATTCTGGAAAAACGATTTCCGAAATGTTTAGGAGCCTATAACACAAATGTCATATGACATAATGTCATAATTGTAATTTTTTGATTATTTATTGAAGCAAAACAAAACATTTTGTGGGGTCACGGCCGCCTAGATGAGAAATTAAATTTGCTCATAAAAATGTCAGTTATTAATATTTTTATCTCAATATGCCACAGTTATATGCAAAACGACCTCCTGAATCCAAAAATGTAAAAATATATAGAGTGTTCCATTTAAAAATCCAAAGTTGGCATCATTTCCGGTGAAACCGGAAGCAACAGAAAATGATAAATCAGTCTAATTAATCCATATTTAGCCGTTATTTGACATGCCCAAATTTGAGATTCATATCTTGAAAAACCAAGAAGATATAGGGGCGAGCGTCATTTCGTGGTCACCCGTATATATATATATATATATATATATATATATATATATATATATATATATATATATATATATATATATATATATATATATATATGTGTGTATATATATATATATATATATATATATATATATATATATATATATATATATATATATATATATATATATATATATATATATATATATATATATATATATATATATATATATATATATATATATATATATATATATATATATATATTTTTTTATAGCAATTGTGTTCTTGGGATTTTGGTTCTTTAATGATATGAATGAAAGTCTAAATTGTTTATTTATTCATAAACACATTTTACAAACGTTTCGGTGGCTGTTTTCCATCTTTTTCAATGCAATGACTAAAATATAAAGCAATTTAAAATTTTTCTACATTTTTAATTATTATTGAAATATCTTACCTTAAACGAAAAAAATAATCTGATGTGGCACTTTATACTTTAACGTACAATAATGTTACTTAATTAATAATTTGTGCGTATAGCGAGCACATCACTTTTTACTGTTTTATACTAACCGACGATGTTTTTCGGTTTACAACTAAGTTTGAACTAAAATCTTGAACTGGGGTGGCTTGTAATTTGTAAAATTTCCAATGCCTGTAACATGTGTTTTTTACCTAAATTTTAAAAGTTTTAAGAATCTGTTGACTTAGATTGCTGTGGCAGTGGTGTATTTCTAATTTTTTTGTAAGGGCAGCTACTATTTTGTTTGGTTAATTTTGAGTAAGTTATTGTAGATTTTGTTTAAATTTTGTGTGTCTGTTTTGTCATTTATTGTTTTTGGGTTTTTTTTTTTTTTTTTTTTTTTTTTTTTTTTTTTTTTTTTTAAAGGTGGAAAACAGCCACCGAAACGTTTGTAAAATGTGTTTATGAATAAATAAACAATTTAGACTTTCATTCATATCATTAAAGAACCAAAATCCCAAGAATACGATTGCTATAAAAATATATAAATAAGGTTCAAGAAGTCAAAAAGAAAAACAACTTTCTTTCAAAATATATATATATATATATATATATATATATATATATATATATATATATATATATATGTATTATTATTTATAAACATTATTTTATACAATTTGACTTACCATAATGTACATTTTTGTATTTTACATGGTTAATAAACTATCTATCTATCTATCCATCTACATAAATATATAAATACATAGATAAATATATTTATTAATTTTTTTATATAATACACAAAATAAATTTAATGTCAAATTTAGTAAAAAAAAAACACAATAACAAGATTAGTAAAAATATAAAATTAATGTGGAAATTTTTTTATAACTCAAATAAAAAATTTAAATAAAAAATAACAATGTATTTCGCAAGTAGTTAATTAAAATTAATATAACACAGGAAAACGGAAAATATCATAGGCACATTAATATACATATACCTTCAGCTTTCTTTTGAATTGTTATTCAAGTACTTGCACGTCCCCAATTCTGAGAAATGCAACAAAATGGAAAGGAATTATTTTACCATTAATTGCACAACAGAAAACAGTTAAAGATCTTCGCTGCTTAAAGGCTTATACGTGATTAAATAAATTTTTATAGTGACAAATATTTACATATCTGAGTACTGTAATTGTCATACTAGCATTTCCATATAATTCGGTTAGATTCCAGGAAGGCTGCTTTTTTTATTTTTGGCGAAAATTAATCGTTTCTGAACCACTGTGCATCGGTTACTTTTAGCTATTTTACATCATATAGGTTTTAGTGGTAGCGCAGTTGATCTAATATCAAGTTATTTAAGCGATATAATGCAGAGTGTGAAATTAAATAATTGTCTTTCCACGGAATTAATTGTAAACTGTGGAGTACCTCAGGGATCTATTTTGGGTCCTTTGTTCTTTACAATCTACAGAGCTAATCTATGTAAACATATAAAACATTGTAACTCGCATTTCTACGCAGACGATACGCAAATATACTATTCATTTTCACCTGAAGGTACCGCCCAAGTGACCTAAAATCATTAATATGTACCTCAGACATGCACTGTTTAACTATTAACCCAAAGTCATCTGTTGTAATAACTGGTATTAAAAACTTCGAGCTAAATGTGCCTTGCTGATTTTAAATATTCCATAAATGATGAAGAACTCTGCTGTACTGACGTAGTAAAAAATCTTGGGTTATATTTAGATTATTCATTTAGATTCACGCCTCATGTAAGTCAACTAAATAAAAGAGCATACAGTAACTTAAGATTTCTGTATGGATGTCGTGATATTTTAAATAAAAAAACAAAAAATTTGGTAACTACTTCTTTAGTTTTAAGTCACTATAACTATCGTGATGTTGTATATAACGTCTGTATAACTAAAGCTGATGTAACACATACACAGAGAACAAGAAATAATGGTTTACGATTAATTTTTGTCTACGAAAGTATGATGCAATTAGTCATAAATTAAAGGAAGTTAATTTGGGAAGTTAATTGGCTGTCTATAGCAGAAAGACGATTATTACATTGTTGTTCCCTATACCATAATATTATGACAAATAAAACACCTAAGTATCTATATGATAAAATAACTTTAAACGAAATTGCAAGCCTTGGGCAAATTTGCTTTTCGGTGATCAGTTCACCTTGGTTGTTCTTCGGAAGTGCCATCATTAATATTGATTAGTATAGATTTATCGTGCCTTGTGGGCAATTTATCTAATATCCCTCTGATATTGTAATAATTTCGTGTGCTAATTTAAACTAACTTTCGGTTATTGTAAATTTTAGATTTACCCGGCAACGGATGTCGCCATTTTGTATCGTAGTTAGTTGTTTTCTGTCTTTATCTGTTGATGTTTTAGGTCACTTGGCTGCGTTGGTAGCTCTGAAAAGTGGTGACTGGTGACATTTGGAGATTGGTATACCTTTTTGGACTAAACCTATTTGTTTATAACCTTTGTGAAAATTATCTATTGTGGTGCATATGTTTTGTGGTGGATTATTTTATACCAGTGCATATATTTACCAACCAGACCTCAGTAACGTAAGGTTTTTCTAAATTTAAAATATCGAATGCTTACTTGAACGTTTACTTAGCATTTAGTCAGGAACGCTGCTCTAGTGGAGCCTTGCCTAGTTCTCTAGCAAAGATACCTGTCTAGTTATCTGGCAATTGTTTAACTTTATCTGAAATTTATTATTACCTCTCTCTATGGAACTAATAAATAATTTAATTTAACGTTAACTTTAATTTGAAAATTATCATATTGTTTTATATTTAGCAAATATTTATTTACGGTATCTTTCTGTTGTCTGTCTGTATACAGACATTCTGAATTCTATTTTCTTGAAGATTATCTTCTTTTAGTAAAATATATCTTAACATATAGTGAATACCTATTTCACTTTGTTTATTATCATAGCTATACCTAGTTTATCTGTTGGACTAGTATTTTTTCTATTTAACGTAACTTTTATCGATACATAAGTTAGTTGAGGTATTCAACTTCCTATAATATTGTGGGATACCGATCCTAGTTTGTTTAGTTCGCAATTTACTCTGTAAATTTGTGTTAACTCTCATATTTTGTCTACGTAACTGGACAATTCAAATGTCATAGCTTTTTACTTTGTTTTACCTATAATACTGATCTCATAAAACTTTCCCCTTTTTGTGTAAATACCTGGATCAAGGAAGAGGATAACTGATGGATCGAACTGATCATTATATACTGGGTGGAGCAGGAAAACGATATTTTATACAACTGGCATTTCGTCTCAAGGGTAACTGCAGTACTGACAGTGGTGATTCAAACTGACACCGAACCAATTAAAAGCTTAGCCTTTGGTGGATTCTTCGCTGGACTAACTCATTTGAAGTTACGTAAGATCTTCGTCCCCAGTGAACGTGTATATTTGGTCAGAAGAAATTTGTAAGGGATCAGTCATTTTTTTTTCTCTTTCAATAACGTCGTATCATTTTTTTTTTGTGTGGTTAGTTTGTTGGTCTTCAGCCGCACCTAGGTTTGTTTTAGGAGATCAGTATTATAGGCAAAACAAAGTAAAAAGCTGTGACGTTTGAATTGTCCAGCTACGTAGACAAAATATGGGAGTTAACACAAATTTACAGAGTAAATTGCAAACTAAACAACGATGTTGTCAACAACAAGAAAGTTAAAGAAGACAAAATTCCTTACATTTTTTGTATATACATTGTTTTTGTAAGGCTAATATGTAACAAGATATAGCGGTGAAAATATGAACATTTTCCAAAAAGTCGTCGAACTCCATTTTTTGTTACTTTTTTTATTCTTTCTGGTTGTTCATTACATAATTATAATAATGTTGTAGACTCAAAGTAAACTTATTTCTACACTATCATGAGGTAGAGTAAATGGAGTGTTTTTTTTATCGTGGTATCCCCAGTGGGCCTAATCCACAGATGTTGCAGTTTGGCGATTATATTATTACTTTCTTCTCCTTTTCGATAGGGAGCAACTCAGATACAATTATATATGTATACATAGTTGTGGATACCGATCACTGTTAACTGTAAAGCAGATTCAAATTGATGTGAAGTATTTTTCAAATAGATCAGTCGTTAGATTCTTAATTTTGTCTGCTTTTTGGTAGGATTTGATATTCTGGATAAGCGAAATTCTGTTTAGGCTATAGTTATTTGTGTTTTTTTATTATTATTTTCCACGTGATTTTTTATACTCATGTAAAAAGCAGAAAACGAGGCAGAAACTTAATATAAACGAGTTAATTTGAAATTTTTTCCAGTTTCTACAAACCACCGCTTCAAAGGTAAACAAAAAAGCTGTTATGAGAAAGACGAAGGGTGATTTTTTTTCACTAAAAATCTATTTTACTCAAACCGAGTGAATGAATGAATTTGCTGTTATGCCGAAATAAAACCTTGCTAATTTGTATCTAGTAGTAATAATAATAGACCAAGTTCACAGAGTTTAAATAAAACTGCCTTTTAATGCATTTTAGGATAAGCAAATATAGAGATACGTGTGTCTAGGCAGGCTAAAACATCTGACCGATAAGTAGAGCTGTCCGAGGTCATCTGGCCGACAGAGCCGTCATATGACTCATATGTTTACATCATATCATAATACTTGAATAAATACAGTAAATGGAAATAAATTTTAACAATAATGTTACATTTTATAAAAATTTGTATAAAACTCAACCTTTTAAATAGATTTATGAAGTAGTTTGGTTGTCGTCATCACAAAGTGGGGAAGATCTATAGTATAATAGCATCAGGTATGTCTCCGTCAGCGATGTTCGCTTTGGTGAAAAAATATGTTTTGCATTTTGAAAATGACCATTCGACATCTACGGATGTAATACAGGCATAAGTAAAACAATCTGTGAACTCACTTAACGAAGTTGTAGATGCACCATCACAAATTTGTCTTAATTTGCTAAAATCAGGATCTTTCTGTAATACACTCTCGAATTTTTCACTAACGCGATTATTTTTTGCGTCATTTATAGCCTGTAGCTGTGTATTTACGTCGTCCACTATTTGCAGCGATTCCACTAACGACAACGAACTATTTTGCAATTTTTCTATTGCGTCGTGTAGTCCTCTATAATTATTATTAATAGTTTTTAAATCTGTTTCAAGGGAAACGTCTTGAAAGCTTGTCTGGCTTTCCCTAATAGCTGCAGCCTCGTTAGGGTTGAACTGTAGTATCACAGCTTTTATTTGTTGAAAATATTCAGCATAATAAAAAGCCGCTTTCAACCACGTTCTCCAACTTGTAAGAATCGGCTCTGGTGATTCAGGGATACCAGGACACTGTCTGTGAAATGCTCGAAGCCGTTTAGGAGATTTGAGAAAAACTCATATGGGATCAACCTACCTACGTTAAAAACTTTTTTGTATTTGCTATTAATGCATCTACCTCTGGAAAACATTTTCGAATCGTTTCTGCCACAAGATGTAACACATGCACTTTACACGTAACATGTAAAAACCTACAATTGTCTCTTTGAAAAGAACGGCCTACCATGCGCATTGTCGCAGCACCATCAGTCACAAACATCAATACTTGACTTGTTGAAAGTTCAAATTTTTCGAATGTCTCCAACACCCCACGCGTAATTATTTCGCCAGTACACGCAGTTAGTCTTTTACTAGCTAGTAAAAGTGGAAATGTTAGTTTAAGAGGGCCCAGTACACGTACTATAATATTTAAAATAGAATTTTTTTTACAATCTGTCATCTCGTCAATACATAACCAGAGCCGTGTATTTTTTTAATCCACATTTAATCCTATTTACAATGTCTTCACGAACAGCTGGAATATATCTACGTAACGATGTACGACTTGGTAAGTTCACCTGGGGATTGTATTTATTCCAAAACTTCCGAAATGGTTGTTTATCCAGTATGTGTAGCGGCTATTAACATTAACAATAAATCAAACATAAACTGAGTTGTCAAAGGCATGCCATTTTTTTTATTTTGATGTTGCACGGTGTTGATATGACGACGACAATCTGTTTTGTGCCAGCACATTAAGTCTTGATTACAAACTTTACAAATTATTTTGCATCCGTCATAGAATAAATCCGGAAATTCACAGATAAATTTATTTACTGTGTCCGCGTATGGTCGTTTTTTACCCTTTGGCGCGTTTGACATTATGTATAATTTATAGGTACAACCTCACGCATCAACCTTTCAAATAAGACTGCAGTGTAAATCACTTCTAAATCGGCACGTGTGACGCCATTGCAAGACCGTGGCTGTACTCCAGCCACCTCGGACAGCTCTACCGATAAGTTAATAATTGGTGGAATAAAGACCCTATGTCTCAGCTTCATCGACCAGCTTGTTTGTCACTTGATTCAGTGGCGCGGCGTCGTAATATTTTTGCAATTATATTTTTGACATTATGTTAGTAGCTGTATGAATCACATAACTTGAAAATTACCTTTGACCAATGACAAGTACTGAGTGGCGGTCGGTGAAATTTAGGGGATGGTCTATCTCAGTGTTATAAAAAATATTCATCGCCAGTACACACCACTGCTCAAAAGATGATCTTCAATTTGTTTACTTAATACTAATACAGCTTGTGATTGTGACGTACGCACAAAGATCCAAACAACAAAGTATACGTACGTATCTTATTTATTAAAAAAAAATCAGGTTTAGTAGTTGGGTATTTGCGATTTCAAAGAAATTGAATTTACGACTTCAGGTTATGTATTTTAAATATTAAGATAAAAAAGTTTATTTCGACTATACAACATTTTTAAAGATGGTTTAAGATCTGTTAGCCATGGCATAGGAATAAATAAAAACTTTTTATATTTAGTGGTTTAATTCTAACCGTCTTCGTATAATTAAATTTATGTGCAGTTTAATGTTGAATTCCTTGAACTTTATAAATTAGTTCCTTTGTTCCTTCATTGCTTTATCTCGTAAAAAAGTTGTCTTTTCTTTCGATTTGTACTTTCTTGAAGTTAATTTCACGAAGTATGAAAGCTGTTGGATAATTCTAATTGCAATTTTTCAAGTCGTTTGTCCAATGTTATTTAATAGTTATTTTGTAGTTTAAAGGCAAATACTTATCGTGCTTCCTATTGTGAAATATAATTGTGTTCTACTAGAATCGGAGCTTTTATGAACCATTAAGCACACTCCTTACTCTATTGTTTCGTTAGGATAAAAATCAGTTATATATACTTTTCATCTGTTAAAGTACCATAAGGTACAAGTTATTTGTTGAATACCTCATAAATTTTAATTATATAACAGATTGTTAGATCTGTTGTTTTAGTAACTGTTACAATAAAGCCTTGATACCTATAGTTTTATTAATCTTTTAATTGCAGCAAAATGTTCAATTTGCTTCGTGTGCTACTTCTGAGGTGGTCGCAAATATACGGAAGACCGAATTTTTGCGCGTTTCAACTAGTCGCGAATTGAGAAACATATTCACTTTCGTCATATAATATGCAGTATTGGAAAAAGTTTACTTAGAGTGCCTGCTTTGTGTGTGTGCATAAAGGATATAAATATAGTTTAAAAAAAACTAAAAAAGACACTTTTAAAGCACATCAAACTAAAAAGTGAAAAATAATTATTAATATAAACTGAAAACAATAATGAACGAAAAATACTAGTATGATTGTGAAAAAAGCGTGGGTTGCTCGATATACGAAAAATATGGCACAAAGCGCCCCACGCTTTTTTCACAATAATACTAGTATTTTTCGTTCATTATTGTTTTCAGTTTATATTAATAATTATTTTTCCATTTTTAGTTTGATGTGCTTTAAAAGCGTGTTTTTTAGTTTTTTTTAAACTATATTTATTTTTCACTTTTTAGTTTGATGTGCTATGAAAGCGTGTTTTGTAGTTTTTTTTAAACTATATTTATATTGCTTATTGATACTGATATTATAACATATTACGATCCAACAGATATTTCTGAAAAAAAAAATATTTTTTTATTTCAGCCATGGGATTTGAACTCACGCCCGAGGAGTCTGTCGTTTCGCGTCGACTGCCTTAGCCCGCTCGACCACCGACCTAACTGACAATCATGGAATGTACTTACATATTAAGCCTTTGCTCTCACGCAGAGGATACGTGAGGAAAGGACTGGCGATCCTGATCAGGATAATGATATAAACTTATCAAATTATTGTATTGTTACCGGTTCTTCGTAAGTGTACAAAGTTTCAATTAAATCTGTCCGTTTAAAGTGGGTCAAAATCGAGTCCAAAGAGTCGGTTACAAACAAACAAACAAGCAAGCAAGCAAGCAAACATACAGGTGAAGCTAATAAAAGCGTGTTAAAAAACAGCAAAGTTATGTATGCGACAGAAAAAGACTGTGTATGACTGTTGCCTTTTTCTGCGTTATTGAGTTTACGAAGTAACGAGGGTACTTCTTCTTCTCATCGTATCCCTTCCACATGTGATCCGGTACGCTTCCAGTCCTCAGTTATCACATCCCTTCCACATCTGATCCCTTCCCTTTCTACACTAAGTTTATTGTAGATATAACAAACTACAGTGTTACCAGATGTTTCGTAATTACCAAAATCTACAATTACATTAAAATATGTCCCTCTTGGAAACAAGGTCGACGTATTTCACCAATTTTCCAAAAAATTTTTATCCTAGTTATTCAGGATTGTAATGAATCATACGCATGTTCATTACTATAGTTTCGGAAATTCCCGTTAGTCTTGTGCTGTCGCGCACTTCCTGCCGACATATGATGAATCACACAGATGTTCATTCCTAGAAGTTTCTGCAGTTACCGTTTGGCAGGTGCTGCCACGTACTTCCTGCCGCCATGAAATATTGACGTCACCAATTTCAGAATTTTGGTATAAATAGTATGGCCGTAGCCGAGGAAATTGATTCAGTTTTCTGCTGACAACTACCTTCAGCGTGTTGAGCTGGGTAGTTGAGGAGTCTTAAGCGTGTTGAGCTTGACTCCATTTGGTTAGAAATCAGAATCCGACGACGACGCCGCCCGGCTGAATGTCTGGTAGCATCTTGGGGTTTTAAGCGTGCTGAGCTTGACCTCCTGGTGTTGGTAGCCATTTTACCGCTCTGCACCGCCGTCACCAGTCTAGTAATTATTTATCGCCGTGAGTCTTCAGCGTGTTGAGCTGGGCCCACTGTTGGTAAATAGTTGTTAAACCAACCGCCGTCACCAGTCCCCTAATTATTTATTGCCATGAGTCTTCAGCGTGTTGAGCTGGGCCCGCCGCCGCTAAATAATTATCGAACTTACCGCCGCATCGTATCCTAGATGTTTTACTTCAGTACATGGAGCTGAAGCCCATCGTCACCGTGCATTCACCGAATTACACTCCCAGTAAATTAATTTCACCGATGCGATGTAAATAATATTTGTTAAATGTACCTGACTTGGTTTTATTGTTGAAGAATCTGATTTTATGTTTAACTTCATGTTTTGGATATATGTTACTTTAATAAAATAAACTCTGTTACGAATACTTTGGGCTTTCTTATTTACAACTAACAGGAATCCTGCATTAATTCTCCAAACCAGCTGTCCGAAAGCAAACACTGTTACGACGCTCAAACATACTTCGCTACTTATTTTGGGCGTCCGGACAGACATCGTTACAGGGTGCCTACTTTTGGTTGGGACACCCTGTATAGCAATAAATAGATAAGTAAAATTAACAATAATTATTCCTGCCAATAATGTTCTATTAATGTAACAAAAAAACGTTACGTGTAATCTGTATTCAGATACATGTTACAAAAAAAATATATTTTTTTCTCCGCCAGTGTATTCGATGCGATTATATTGTAATTTGTAATTTGATTAACATAAAATAAATGCTTCAACGAATACGGTTTTCAACATTTGATCTGAAACCAGGGGCGGTTGGTCCATGGAAGCAAGGGAAGCAGTGCCTCCCTTGGGATTATTAAAAAAAACACATAATTAGAACCTAATTATTATTTATCACATAATAATTAATTATTAAAATTTACTGTTACCCAGTTTCAATAGACACGGCCCTGCATGTCAACAGCTGAGATAATGTTGCACGCTAAAACCGTAACAATGACGCATTCGATTAATCGAGCCAACACGAACTAGCGCGACTTCGATATAAGCAACTTCTTGAAATGCATCCCATCCCCACTTCATAATCTTGATATTTGAGCCGTATATCGTCTGGTTTTATAGATTTTAATCTCGATTTTAATATCGATTTTAATATTATACTTAATATTAATTTTCTTCTCAGCTTTTGTGGTATATTTGTAAAAACTTTTTAGGTGTTTCTAAACCTGTGGTGCGGCGACAAGTGATTTTTAAAACGTTGAACATTAGTGCGTGTATAAGCAGTGTTAGAATTGCTTATTCAATATGGAAGCTGGTCCTAGCATTGTGGAAAATATTATTTGCGTTTGTGTGGTGTGCAATTTGTTGAAAATGGGATTATCAACATATTCGTTTCAAGATAAACTGGATATTATTAGAAACGGGAGACCAACACCTGATTTAAAACTTTTAAAAACGAAAGTTAAATCATGCTATAGGTACTTTAATATTGAAATGTACAGTGCTAATCAGTGGTTAACGGATTGTGAAAATTTGTGTAAATTGTTTTGTTGGCCATGTGTACTTTTCACAAATGAAAAAGGTGTTTGGAATAAAAATGGCTTTTCAGATTTAAACAACATTCACAAAGTGACAAAGAGGCGTGGTAAGTGTGAAACTCATTTGCGAGCGGTGCTAAAAGAAAAAAACATTTGGAAAGTCACAAATTGAGCATTCATTAGATCAGCAGTTGAAAGAAAGTGACCGTAAGCATAATGAACTTGTAAAAAAAAAAATCGAGAAGTGATAAAAAGACTTATTGACATTGTTTGTTTTCTCGGCGAAAATGAACTTAGTTTTAGAGGTCATACTGAATCTCGGAGAGTTGCTAATAGGGGCAATTTCATCAATTTAGTTGATTTATTAGCAAAATACGATACAATTTTAAGTAACCATCTGGAACACTCCATGGTATTTCGCGGTACATCAAATCATATTCAAAATGATTTGATTCAGTCGATAAGCAATATTGTTTTAGAAAAGATCAAGTAAGAAATAAAAAAAGCTCCTTTTGTTGCAATTATGTTAGATATTACGAATTTAATCAGTTGTCAATCGTAGTACGATACATAAATCTAAATGGGAAAGTCCAAGAGCGCTTTTTAGGATTTTTAGACGTAACAACGCAGAGAACGGCCGTAGCTTTATATGCTATAGTTTGTCAGATAGTCGATGATATACAGTGTGGTGCTAAACTTATTGCCCAAAGTTATGGGGCCACTGTAATGGCTGGTGAATTGGGAGGCCTGCAGGCCAAAGTAAAAGAAACTTTTCAGAATGCAATATTTGTACATTGTTTTGCGCATCGATTAAATTTAGTTCTTGCTCAATCTGCAGCGTGTCTTAAAGAGTGCAAAGTATTTTTTTTCAAGTATTAATGGAATGGCTTTTTTCAAAATCATCAAAACGGACACGAGCTTTAGATTTAGAAGTATAGAAGAGACTACCCAGAGTTGCTCCAACACGATGGAATTACAATGGGAGGCTAGTACAAACTGTATCTGAAAATCGACAGCCTCTAATTGATGTATTTGAAAATATTTTACAAAGCAAAGATGGTTGGGACACTGCGACTTTGAATGGATTCAGAGGTTACTTAGATTCATTGAAAAGAGACTTTGATTTTAATTTTTTGTTAAATATTTTTTCCGAAATATTCCCATTTATTGACAATTTATTCAATATTTTGCAAACTAAATCAAATGACGTTGAATTTTGTGTAAAGAAAATTGAAGAATTCAAAAATTTGATTTCTAACAAAAGAAATGAATTTGAAAAGTTCTGGGAGAAAACTAGTAATGACAATTTAGAGCCGCAAAGAAAAAGAATACGAACTGAATTTATAGTGGATCATAGAACTTCATATCGAAGACTGAAGTGTTGAAATTGTGTGAGTTAGTGTTGACGATACCTGCAACTAGTGCTTCGGTTGAACGCAGTTTTTCGACCTTAAAAAGAATAAAAACTTTTTCAAAAAATTCAAGCAGTGAGTAGCGGCTTTCAAAATTGTCCCTGTTGACAAGAGAAAGTGACTTCGTGAAGGAGATGTCCCAAAATTCAAACTTTTACAACGAGATTATTTCCGACTTCGCAAAAAAGGAGAGGCGAATTAAACTACATTATAACAATGTGCATGTTAACTACTTAACTAGCCGCCTCGATTTATAATTGGCTAGAGAGTGCACGATGGCAAGTGTGACTGAACATACTCTCTATTTCGCTGCGGGTTCGATCACCTGCACTGGCAATGTCGGTGGGTATGGTTGTGTGTCTGCGTTTTTTTCATAAGTATAATCCTCGCCCGTGCAGCTTCGGCTTTGGAATCGAGGGTTGTCTAATTTTTGTGGTGTTTTTATGTTTTATGTTTATTGAGGAGTGGCGGTCCTACAAGTATACTTTTTTTTCTAGATATAACTTACAGCTTTCGACATTTGCTTTAAAATGAGTATACGGAAGCCCCGCCCCTTTTCTTAAAAAAAATTTTACCTCGCTTCGCTCGGGGCTTCGTACTACCCATCACCCTATATCACAAACTGCTTCCCCTGTACCAAAACTCACCGCACGCCCCTGCCTGAAGCTGAAAATTTCCAAATCAGTTGCAGGAATGCAAGTGAATGCACCCAAAACTACGTTAATGTGAATAATTTTTAGTTGAAGTTTAATTTGGTTAATAAACACTTTCATTGTTACTGCCCGTTCTTTCTGTTTTTGTGTAGAAAATTAAAAGAATTCCGGAACACTCATAAATGTGTATATTTTTCTTTACAATTGAACATTTGTTATATAGGAATCATTTTCATTTGTTATATAGGAATCAATTAGGACCGAGAATAATCATATATGGAGTTTACATCGTAAATCTAATTGAACAGTGAGCACATTTTAATCGGTATAGTATGAACCATACAGATGAATTGTGGTTATTGGAGGCCATAGGTTAATTTTCACATTATATTAATTTCATTAAAATTATAATATGGGACCTCAGAGGAAATTAACTACATTAGCTCTCCGTATAGTTATCGAAGTGTTAGCGCCTCATTTACACGGTCTTCATTTAACTGAAGGCATCTAAGAGCTAAAAATTAGTTTTAATGTGTATTGTCATCACGCGAAAATATGCTTTTTTGAAATAACTTGGTTATTTTTGAATATCATTAACTAATTTTTTTTTTCACAGCATACAAATTTTTTAATAAAACAAAAAAACAGTTGCGCTCGCGTTAAGCAATATGACACTTTGGTTTTTAAATAGGGCACCCTGTATATTTTAAAATAATTCGATTTTAGTAATTTTGCTTTTCTTTTCGAAAATACAAACATATGTCATATTATCTCAAAAAGTTTTTGATATGTTTAGATTTTAGTATTCAAATATAGTTAATGATTTTGTTAAACGTAGTTGCCTTTGAAAAAAAAATAGCTTGTCAAAGTAATGTTTCTCAAAAAATCAATATATGTCATCTTCCTCATTTTAAAGGCAACTACGTTTAACAAATTCATTAACGATATTTGAATACCAAAATCCAAATATCTCAAAAAACTTTTTGAGATAAGATAATATCTTGGCAAATCTAACGCTGACCATAGAGGTATGTATGTATAATACTGTTACGTGTTTGCTATCGACACAAACACCTCTATTCGTAGATTCGTTGATTGAAATTCCAGGTAACACTTACTCACTACTTTATTTACTAATTAACAATTAACAACAATAGATTAATTACTGTCTTAACTATAATCACACTTGAACACTTATAAGTCTCTTTCTTATTTCTTTTTTACTCGTTCACGTTCAATTTAAGATTGATTCTCGGCCCACCATGCGTCTTATTTATACATCCATTCACACGGTCTAGAGTATTTCAGAATATTTCCTGCCATTCGCATACAATTCCAGTCGTCCCGATCAGGCAATTCATTGTTCCCTGCATACTTGGCTAGTTTCTCTATATGCACCACCTTCATCTTGGATTTTGGACTTTGCTGAATTCTATATACAACGTCGTTTAGTCTGGTGACGACAGTGTAAGGATTTTCCCAGGGCGGGTGAAGCTTCGGGGATCTGCCTTTCTTTCGTTGTGAGTTATATAGCCAAACCAAATCTCCAGCCTGGAACCCTCCTGAGTTCGCCTTAAGATCATAACGAACCTTCATGCGATCACTTGCTATGGCAATTCGGTCTCGTACCAGCTCATGAATGTTCCTTAGCCGTTCACCTACTTCATCGGCGCAGTCATTTATGGAAAGTCGCTCCTCATCTGGTGTGCCAAACACCAAGTCACATGGCAGTCTAATCTCACGCCCAAACATCACGCGAGTCGGTGTCTGTTTTGTTGTTTCATGAATGGAGGCTCTGTAGACTATAAGGAAAAGAGGTAAGTGACGGTCCCAATTTCTCTGATGTTTCTCAACTACTTTGGATAAGTGCTCCTCATTAGTTTTATTATATCTCTCCACCATTCCGTCTGATTGTGGATGTAGCGCTGTTGTTCTTGTCTTATGAATTCCCAGTAAGCGACACATCTTCTGAAATACTCCTGATTCAAAGTTTCTTCTTTGATCCGAATGCAATTCTAAGGTCACGCCAAATCGACATACTAGATTATCTACCAGAGCTTGAGCGACAGTGGCTGCTTCTTGGTTGGGTATAGCATAAGCTTCAGGCCACTTACTGAAATAGTCCATAGCAACTAAGATGTATTTGTTCCCATCATTTGTCATGGGGAATGGACCAGCTACGTCCATCACAATTCGCTCAAAAGGAGCCCCTACGTTATATTGTTTCATTTGGCCCTTACTTCTTGTCCGTGGCCCCTTACTTGCCACACAAACTTCACATTTGCGGCACCAAGCCTCCACATCTTGGCGGCTGTTCACCCAGTAGAATCGTTCGCGTACTTTAGTGAGAGTTTTGTTGATGCCAAAATGTCCGCCAGATGTCCCATTATGCACTTCCTGGAGTAATTTTGGTATGCGACACCTGGGAATTACCAATCTCAAAGAAATTTCCTTCCCGTCTGGACTTTCCCAAGCTCTTTTCAACAGTCTATCCTCTACTCTAAGGGAATCCCATTGTGCCCACAAAGCCTTCAGTCCCACTGCCTTGTCTGAAATGTCCTTCCAGCCAAGTCCGGGCTCCTCTTCCTTTCCATTCCAGAATGGGACCAGTTTCTTGATCTTTTAACTGTTCTTCTCTTAATGTCTCTTTTGTCCAATCGTCAGGAACATCAATTTTAACAGTGTTTACAATTATTATCCCTTGTTGTTTTTCCACCCGGTGGCAGTGCTTGCAGTCTTCCCTGACAGGGTCTTCTGAAGAGAGCGTTTGCATTTCTATGGGATTTTCCAGGACGATGTTCGATTTTAAAATCGTACTGCTGCAGTTTTTCTATCCAGCGAGCTAGTTAGTCAGTGATGCATCACGATATATGGTAAAAGCTGGACAATGGCTGAAAAATTTATACCCAAATTTAGTACAAGTAACTAACTGCCTTGTTCATATGCCTCATTATGTAACCGAACAAATTCGACGGAATTGTCCTGATGTTGATGCATTTATTGCAAGTACCTAACATATATTCGTGAAAGCCTCTAAACGGGTTACAAGTTTTATACAACTTCCACCGCAATCTATCTGAACACATTGGGGGACATGGCTAGCAGCAGTTGGATAGTACCATGAGTATTTTCAACGAGTGAAGAATTCTAGTGATTCAAAACCTATCTACGAGGCACAAAACTATTTAAAAACCCTGAAATTAAGCAGTAATACATGTGATTCACAACAATTCTACAGTGGTATTGGACGGTATTCATCTATTAGAAAATTCTTCATTTGATTAATGAATTATTATGAATAGGTTTTCACAAAATCAATAATTGTCATTCTGGCACCTAGTAGTTTTCAAATTTAATACCTCAATAGTATTTTCCAGTACCATTACTTTTTTTCTTGTCCAAGTTAGGCAGAGCAAGGTTATTCTTATTTTAAATTTAAATATTATAATTTGCTTAAACCTACAAAAAAAGAACGTCTTGATTGCATCAAAAACGCCGTTTTTACGTGTATCCAAGAATGCATAAATAAACAAGGAACACCTGGTAAATTTTCAAATTGTTAGCATAATAAACATCTTTTTACTTGTTAGCATAATAAACAACTTTTTTTTACAAATGCAAAAATCGACTTGATTTATTGAATAAACTTCAGCCTGTAGGTGATCGTTTCTGTTGACTCACCATGTACTGATGTTTGACTTGTATAAATTGGTTAATATGGGTGATTTTCCTAGAGAATGAACATGTGTGCGCTAATCAGTAGTAAGGCCGTGGCCGGCTGTTTACCGACGAGCGACTGGGCGTTCATTCATAAAATTTCGCCAGTGGGAGGCAGCTGAACCA
The DNA here is from genome assembly GCA_029963845.1 of Rhamnusium bicolor. Taxonomy (NCBI): domain Eukaryota; kingdom Metazoa; phylum Arthropoda; class Insecta; order Coleoptera; family Cerambycidae; genus Rhamnusium; species Rhamnusium bicolor. The sequence continues at coordinate 20,566 of JANEYF010002499.1, forward strand.
CCATGTCCCATATGGAAGTGACACAAGATTAACATCGACAGTCATGTGTGGGTGACCTCTTTGTATAACTACTCAACTTAAATAATCATCTACACTTGATTCAAAGTAAAATCGTTAATTTAGTTTATTTAGTGAATTTAGGTTTGATTTGTTTGAAAACTATCCATTCAGAGTACAGTCTGTTGGTGGCAGACCTGAAATTAGTTAACTTTAAACGATATAATTAGTCGGTAATGCCATGTAATTATAGTGTAGTGTATTAATAAAGTACTGCCAAGTTAAGTTAACGATATTACTACATCTCTAATCTTTAAATAGTAATAATAATAATTATCAGTATACTTCGGATCTCAAGGCAGTCATCTAAATCCCGTATCTCGGATGACATTTCCAGAGAGGGAATCTGAATTACACGACACTAGTGATATTTTCCTGTCATCGTTATTATAGTAAACTATTTCATTATCAGTGCTAAATTATAGAAAAAACAGTACTCTAATGCTTTTGTAAACTTACAGTAGTTAAAAACATCGGCCACTAACTATTATTACTACACAAGCTCACACATCGTTAAATACAAAAGTTTATTTTAAACCATAGTTTATTGAGATGTTTGCGTTTCTCAACAGATAAAAAAAGGGTCCCTTGTGTCTTTTTTTTTTTTGATTTTGTGTATCATTCTATATGAAACGTATTGACTTAACATGAGACAGCAAAATAATTGAAGATACAATTATTTAAAGCGCTTATATATTAACATACTTAGTTACACCCTATATAGTGTAACTGGGTGTTCAAGTTTCAAAATTTCTTTTTTGCTTAAATTTATAAACCAGCCCTCTTATTTCTTGAACCTATAAATTAATGTGATATTGCCATTTTCGGTCATATTCAATATGTATTGTTGGGTATTTTTTTAAAAATTATTTATTTTTTATTTATTCTTCACAACTCAACAGGTATTTGATTCGTTAGTATGTATATTTGTTGTTCGACATTAATTGTAAGTTTGTCAGAGTTGGGTAATGGTAATGGTGGAGGAGGCGGACGCCTGGCAAGTAGGCCGCAGACGGGCCTTTTTTACCAACTTCCAGCTGTCCGCTCGACCATGTACTTCTCCTGCTCCTTCATCGAATGTTTGGGATTTTCTGTTGAAGATCAGGATGTAACTCAGTGCGAGGGTTAATGGATATAAATTGAATTTATACAATATGCGTACGCCTCGGGACGTTATGTGTGAGATGAGGTCATAATTAGATCTCATGGGAATTAGATGTCGAGGGATTTTTATTTCGGCCTTTTAGATCTCGTTGGACTTTTGAATTGGTCTATTCGGAAAGCCGAATAGATATACAAGATGATAAATAAACTAGTTGAAATTAGATCTTGTGAGAATTAGTTCTCATGGGACGTTTTAGACTATTTAGATCTCATTAGAATCTGAAATCGGAGTTTTTAAGTACGCCTCCATGATAAAACACATTCAGAAAGCCGAACAGATATACAAGGTGATGCGTGGGAAAATAATTTCGGGGTACTTAGATCTCGTGGGAATTAGATTTCGTGGGAATTAGATCTCATGGGGCGCACTCAAATTGAAACGTTTTCCCATTCTGGCTAGTACAGCGTTTTAAAGAAAACAATATATTTTTGCTTTCTATGAGTATGTGGTCTGCAATTAATTTCTTCCTTCGTTAAGAATTATGCCAACGTCTTGTGGTCGTAACTCGTTTAATAGACATTATTAAGTATAATTGAGGGATTTCTATTTCTATCAAGTTTGGGATAACAAGGTATATTTAGCTTTCTCGATTCTCAATAGTTTGATAGAAGAGACCCAGTTGCTTATGAAGATCAGTCAGGTATTGACAAGCTTTCTAGGTCGATTCTATTGTTGGCCTGTATGCAAAATGTAATGCCATCAGCGTAAATAAACATATCAAAGTTTGGGGCTAGGTGAATAGCAAGCACCTCGTTGACGTTTGTATTCCAGAGAGTAGGCCCTAAGAGAGATCCTTGTGGACGTCCTCTTGTGCGATTCCTCGACATAGTTTGACTAAATGAGCAGTAGTTGACTTTCCTTTCATGTTGATAACTAAATTAGAATCAGAGGCTATGTAGTAAGTTTTTCTTATGTAGAGCAATTAGTATTAAGGGCCACCATAAGTTTTTGAAAGATCCAGCTACATCTTGTTTGTGTTTTGCCATAGATTTATTTATGTTTGCCAGAAAGGCGTTGATCGCATGAGTGGTAGAACATTGTTGTCTGAATCAGCAGACATGTGAGTTAAATTATTATTCATATTTTTTACTCGCTAATTATTCCAGTTAACAGGAGAATATTTATTTTCTCCGCAATTATTAATAAATTTCGTGTTTATGTTTTATTTTATGCTTAAATTAATAAAACTCAATATTTTCTAATTAAAAAGAAACACGTCAACACTTTTCGTACGTATATAATTTCATCCATCATCGATTCCCAAACAGCGATGTTGCACTCAAAATATGTGCCTTTTAATTTACATTTTCTATTAATACACGCGTATCTAGATCTTAGATTCGTAATTAATTAAAACTTTATATAGAAATTACATGTCTAATTTGAGCTCGTTAGTACTAGCTCTATTGAAAGGAAGTACAGCACGAGAATATTTTTTATTAGATGAATTTATACCTTTGTTGGAACAAATTATACGACATTGATGACTCCTGAAGAAATAAATGGCTATAATTAAGCATTTACTTAAAAACACAATACAAATTGTTTTGTATATGAAGTATACTCGGAAGTATATGAGGAAAAAAAGTGATAAAAAATTAATATACATATGCATTGAGTTACGAGGGACGATAAAATTGAAAAAAATATATATATTTACAGATTGAGAAAATAAGTTAATGTTGGATTCTACAGTACAAGTTACATAATAGTATTTTATATAACAAGTGGTTAAAATGGTGGTTTTTTTTACAAGTGGGGCATTTATAGTACGAGCCGAAGACGAGTGCTAACCACACGAATAAAAAAACACATTTTAGTTTCGAGTTATATACAAAATTTTTGTATTGCCATTCGAAATTAGAAAACATTATAATGTTGTAAAAATACGGCAAATTGACAAAGTTACCTTGTCGTAATGACAAAATTCTATTGCTTTTTCCAAAGAAACCAAAAATAAAACAACTAAATATTGAACGATTTAAATGTCGCATTGGACACATTCTACTTTACAATAATTATTATTTAGAACAAAATGAGTGATAGTGAGGAAGATTTTATTCCTGGTACTCCTCCGGAAATCAGGGAGCAAGCAATTGCTGTAACTTTAGATTTATTACCAGCGAAATCTAGAAAATTGTGCGAAAAAGAATATGATTTATTTATGCACTGGTGTAAGCAGAAAATTGTGAGTAACATATCTGAGTCTGTTCTTTTGACTTGTCTATCTGAAAAAAGCAAAAACTTTAAAATGTTCGAGTCTCTGGTCCAAGATTTCAATGCTTAAAGCAGTTTTGAATGTAAAGAATAATGTAGATGTATCCAATTATCAAAAGGTAAAAAGCTTCTTTGAAAAGACAATCCACTGGGTATAGGGCTAAGAAATCTAAAGTTTTTGACAGAGCAGATGTACGAACGTTTTTTACTAGAAGCACCAGATGAAAAGTTTTTAATGTTGAAAGTTGTATTAATAATGGGCTTGGCTGGCGCTTGTCGTCGAGAGGAACTCTACAATATGACCATTGATGACATTGTGAGAAAAGACTGCATGCTGGTTATTAAAGTACCTTATTCCAAGACCCACTTTTACCGTGAGACAGTTAATGGAATAAATCCACTAAATATTTATGATAAATATGCAGCTATTCGCCCTACTCATGTGAATCACAAAGGGGTTTTTCTTCAATATCGAGGAGAAAAATGTACGGTTCAACGAGTTGGTATTAATACATTTTCAAAAATACTAAGTAATATAGCTGAATACCTTAACTTACCTAATCCTGAGCAATATACGGGTCACAGCTTTAGGAAATCTTCGGCATCACTATTAGCTGGTTCTGGAGCTGATATTCTTACCTTGAAACGTCATGGGGATGGAAATCCTCAACAGTTGCTGAGGGATATATATAAGATAGCATTCAGGACAAAAAAGAAATTTCAAAAAGATATTTTAAAACAATACTACAGAAATGACTATGTCTGCCGATATAGTCGTTGGTGAAAATCAGACCAACCACCATATTAATATAAATGAATCAAATATTTTTCGCGCATCTGAACCTATAATTCCAGGAATAAATATAAATACTGTTAGTAACAGTACTATTCATATAAATTTTCGTTAAATTATGAATAAAATTGTTCATGAAATTTGTTAATAATTAATAAATGTTTGATGTAAGAACTTTAATTTGTTGTATGTTGACTATTAAGTTTTATTTCACACTGTGAAATGGTATGGGGTATCTTACAAAGATTTACCTCTTATATTACAAGTCCATTAACAATTGTTTGTGGTTGCCAGCATACACTTACATCATTAATAAGCCTTATATAGTATACTCTGCTGTTTATACAACCAGGTGTATATGTTATATTTTTTAACACTTTAGGTGTAAAATAAAAAAATCTGTACATTCTCTAGATAAAGTGAAACAAAATACACAATATTTTATTATTGAATTGAATAATGAATTCTAAACATTTTTAGGTTACATAATAAAATGGCTAAGTATGAAAAAAAGAACAAACAAATTGATGTCTCCAAATTATTAAAGTTGTGTTTTGTTTGCCAGTTTTAAAATTTTTGGAAATAAATTTAAGAGTGTAAAATATTCGTATTTTTTCCTAAAGCACTTTTTCTCAATATTTTAGAAAAAATTCCGATACAGCGCTTCTACTCAAATGACGTATTGTGGAGTAAAATAGATTAAAATAAAAGAAAATCGTTGAAAAACTATTTTTTTTTTCGTATAAAAACAAAATATATGTCCTTGGTAATAATTAAATTTAGTACAAATTTTGTTTTGCATTTTCCTATATATTCTTACTAAAAACAACTTGTACATTTTTTGTAACATCAGAAAACGCCTCGAAAAAATGAAAAAATATGATTTGTATACATAACAAGTATTTTTTTTAATAAAGTAACTAGGGATGCAACGATTACGATTACGGTTAATCGTAATCGGCGATAATCGGTGTTTTATCGATTAATCCTAATCGGCGATTATTGGTACGATTAATCGTTGACTTGTCCATGCATGTTTATGCAGGTTCGCACAAAATTTTAAGGCGAAACCATCCCGCCAGTGCACTGTACGCAGTTTACAAGGCAAGAGGGCAATATAAAACGCGCCGTGCCTTTACAGTTTACTTACCTATGATTTTTAACTTGAGTTGTGCATTGTGATTTTAGCTTTTACTCAGTGAAGTTTTAATTTCTGTTTATTTACTAATTAATTATAGTAGGTTAGGTATGTCTACAAAACGCGAATTAAGTGACATTTGGAAACATTTTGTGAAAATTTCAAACAATGTGTACAAGGCAAAATGTAAATACTGTGGGACAGAAATTTCGCGTGGTGGTCAGAATGCAGCATCTAAGGGTTATACAACAAGTAATATGTGGGATCATGTAAAGCGTTTTCATAAGGAAGAAATGAACAGAGATAATTGTGATAAAGTTCGGATCTGACAACTTCCGCTGATACTCCGCCACAAAAGGAACAAGCAAGGATTCCAGAACTTTTTGAAAATGTTGGTATGTACGATATCAACAGTCCACGTGCCAAAGAGATAACACGGGTAATTGCTGAAGAAATTTGCCTTGATATGGCACCTTTGGACCAAGTAAACAAAGTTGGCTTTCGCAGACTTATTATACATTTTATTTAACGTATGTTTACTTTTTGTTTTGTTTTATTTTATACTATATACCATAAGTTTATGTTCGTTAAACTACTATCCTACTAGTACTAAACTAAGTACTAAACTAATGTTGTGTTGTTTTCCGCTTTACATAATATATGTTTTTATTATTTTTGTTTTATTGGATACCATAACCATGAAGTTAACATATTGTTTTCGATAGTTTTACAATATAAAATAATTAAATAGTAAAGTTTCTTTCGTTTTCATAATCTTAATCGTAATCGTACGATTATCAAAATTATAATCATAATCGTAATCGTTAAAGTGACAGTCGTTGCATCACTAAAAGTAACCTCTTTAATTTAACAATAATTAAGATTAGTATGAATAACAAATTTATGTTTTATATTTTGCACAGACAAAGTTACTTACCTTTAAGAATCACGAGAAGAACAAAATGTTCCAATGTTCCAGTGTAACTTTTTATAGATTTTGTAACAGCCAACGAGACCTGCCTTTTAGCGCTTTCATCATACCACATTAAAAAAACGAGAAGAAAATAAAGTATGTAAATACACACTAAAAGCACAGTAAAACTAATAAAAGTATCTATAACCTAGAACGCAGTAAACGCATTTAGAGACCACCGATTACTGTGCCTAGCGACAAGCCAAATAAGCTACTGATCGCTGGAAACCTGTTGAAATGCGTAGTTCTCAGCGCATGCCGTTTGTTCGTCCTTTATATCTGCTCGATAGACTGCATTACAACGGGCCGGCTTAATTATTAGAAATACTACTACTCTCCATGAATTTTTACTGCTTTTGTCGTTATTTGATATTTTTGTTTCATAATAACACTGACGTAGTTTTCCACGAAACACTAAAACACCATATACTGCACTTGATGCGCGTTTTACCAACCAAGTTGGCATCATCTAGAGATGATTAAAACATGACATCATCTGGAGATGATTAAAACTCAGTTTTAATCATCTCCAGATGATGCCATCTTGGTTGTCGAAGCGCACGTCAAGTGCAGTATCTCATGGAGAACTATGTCAGTGTTATCTTTACAGAAAAGGTTCCAAATCATTCCAGGACTTGTTTTATAATTCGGTAAAACAAAATCGATTTTTAAATTTGTTCTTAGGATCACTCTAAGTTTTTTTGTATAGAATATCTTTCATAGATTTTAATAATTATAATTTAAAGCTTGGAGAACCGACTCTTATAATAATGTTTACTATCTTATTTGTTCTATTATTATTCTATATTCTCTCACTATTTTATTTTATTTATTATTTCAGTTTAGGTGCTCCAAGAAAAAAAGTTTATCTAACAAATTACATTGCGACTTTCTTAGAGAAACTTTACAGAGTTTTGTCACATGAAAAATATTAGTTTCATCTCGGTCTGTCATCATCACCTTTAAAAACGTGACAAAATTAATAACAACTGAATTAGAGGATGCTTTTTTTCCAATACGCCAACTGCGTAACATGTTAATTGCTATTTCTGTACTGCTAGTTTATTTGTACTCATATACCTGAAGGCTGGATATGTTTTAAAACTCAAATGGATTCGACCGTTAATACGCCAGTGGCATCAAAACCTCTATACATTGTGGGAATCATTGAACAATAAATAATATTAATTTAAACCTGGTTAAAGCTGCGCTAGATTGTAATAAAGATTTACTATAATAGGTTTGCTCTTGACTTTACTACTCCATAATCGACAAACTGAGCCACTTAATGAATTTTCAGCGATAGCTCCTCATTAAATGAGACATGCAAAACTTATGGCGGTACTTGTGAAATCATTAAATTACGAGGAGAATTCAAACAAGAACCGGCCACGAAGGAAAGAGATGTGTTTTTATGTTTATTATTCTAAAATTTTCAAATTTATCCCTTAGTTCCCTCGTCCACTTAAAGCGTCCATGTACGATTGCAGTGTCGTCATTGGGGTATCAAGGTGGTTAGCCCTGATACCCCACGGCCGACATTAGTCACGCAGATTCCTTTGTCTCTACGAAAAATTTGTCTCTGCCTGTCCAAGGTGCACCTATGGGTGCAACTATGTTACAAAAATGGTGTCGGCCAGTGTTATCGAAAAATAGTGAACTATGTGTGTTTATCTCAGAGCGCTGGGGTATTTAACACTAAGGCTACGGACATGCCGAAAATGCCTAGCTGCTCGTGATTACTGTCAAGTTGGATGTCGATGATGAGTGGACATACCAGAGAAATTTATCGTTTCAGTGTTCCGTTCTGATTGTGTAGTGTACGACGAAGCATGCTACTGGAAGAGTATCTAGTGATCCGAGTGAACAAACAGGTGTAAGCTACTATAATGTCTTCCTTTCTACAACGATGGAAAAACAAACTTTGTCTTGTCGACTTCGACATAGTCGATGTAAACGGCGAGGGTGAAATGTTACTAACATCCTCGGTATGTGCGACATTTAAAAGAGTATTGTTTTACATACAGGTGGCATCGATGTAGCGACTGAGGTCATGACCTCCAGCATGATCAGCGAGACATTTTTGTTATGTCCATGCCTAAGAGAAGCTTTACAGCGTTCCCCACGTGCGTCGTTCACTCCCACAGGAATCTCAGGTCTTGGGTCTTGGGATATAAAATTCAAATAGAATTTGCTGTTTACGATTCTATGCGACTTTACGTCATGTTGATGTTGTTTCTACTTACTACGTCTCTAAGAATTCTTAACAAGTTATTACAAAAATCTGCGGAATAATTAGAAGATTCTTTAACTTTTCTTCCCCTGTATTACTTTTCCAAACCTTTTGAAAAATTCCCTATGATATGGTTGTTATTCCACACGTGTTCCCCATTTTTGATTTTTCAAATTCTCCATTCCAGGCATAATTCTTTTGTTCAGCGCATATTGAAAGTCCTAAATGACTCACTGATATAATATTTACCACAATCATACAGGACAGTATAAACACAATTTTTTGAGTTATGCGTATCATTTACTGGTTCTTGATAAAATGCGAGTAGACCTTCGAATTTGTCAATTTGCAAAACGATTATCACTTAATTATAAAACTAGCAATCATTCTGTTAAAATACAACGTTGGTGGCTAAGACTTTTAAGGTATTCTCTTGCAAACAAATATATTAAGGCTAAATGATTGATAGGAAGAAAGTTCGTTCTAACCTCGTACACAATTCGCTAAAGTGGTAATTGGAGTTTTGCGTTTAAAACAGAGATAATTAAGAAAGATAAGTTAAAAGCCCTATTATAAAATGTAATTAAGCTCTTGGAGAATAATTGAATATCTAAGTGTAGTGGTAATTTGTAAGACAGCGAGATCGGTTTTATTTTTGGTAGTTTCTTATTGAACAACTTTTAATGCGGTTGTTTAATGATGTGCCCCGTTAAATAAATTGTTATTTTAAATGATTCGTTGAAATTGGTTTCAACGCCTTTGGACTGCTTAAGATCTCTGCGTCGTTGTGGGATGCGAAAGAAATATTTCAGCTTCGCCTCGTTGTCCTGTAAGTAATTTATTTTATTAGGATGTAGCAACCAAAACGCTGAAATAGTGGAATTACTCGAATCATAAAAAATTTTGTTACATGGCGTAGAGGAAGATTTTACGTTCGTTGTTTTACGACCGTACCGAATGAACCATAAAAAGAGGTATCTATCGTTTCGTTTTTAGTACATTAAATGAATGATTTTGTTTAAAGAATCTACCCTAGTGGAAATTTAGGAACATGTTTGAAACTGTTTATTATAATTATTATTTTTTTTATTATTCATTATTTCATACTTTAAACACTGAAGTTGTATGGTGGTCTAGATTCGAGGCTCACTGTTAATATCAAGATTATTTGAATTCATAGATGGCATGTTCAATTTGTATCTATGGTCCGTTTAACGAACAGATAGAATTATGTCCCGCCCATAAATGTGCGCCAAATTCGAATAGAATTTTGCTATTGGTCGTATTTTTAAATCCCATATCACAAGATAAACCTGACTAGCTTCTTGACTGTCAAATATGAATATTTTTATCTATGCAAATACGTTTTGGTGTTTTTTGGAGATTACAGTTATTTGCTTCAATTCGTTGTTTCTATTTACTGTTATTCACATTTACCTAATAAATAGTGCTATTTCAGCGCCAAACAAACATCTTTATTTATACTAAGGTACGTAATGAAAACGATTAATATTGATTATATCTTATAACCACACTTTTTTTCAGGGATTAATACTTTATTATAGCTCAAGCGGCTATTTCTCTACCGAAAAAACGGACATCCAGGCATTTTTCGGTTGAAGACAAGCAAGCAAATTTATAAGACTTATAGTGGAGACAACCTGGGTAAACCTAGGACAGAAATCGTCGGGTTTGTTGCAAAGACATCGGGTTATTTTAATTTTTGTATTTTAAGGGGTTCATCAGTGCATCGAAGTATGTTTTTACTATTAAGGTATTTTTAGATTGTGTATATTTATTATAGTTTATGTTTATATTATTATGCATATTAATTTAGGTGTATGTGCTGCAAGTTTTTACTACATTTTTCGAAAATATAAAGAAACACACCAACTTCATCCACCGAAAGTGTACCACAGAAAACAAACAATTTTGATTAACATCGATGATGGAACTAAAAGTGCTCTCAGACGTTTGATTCATTCGTTTTTTGAAAGGAGCGAACCAGCAACTCTGAATAAAATGTTAGCGTTGGTGCATGAAGATGAACATCTACCTCGATTAAAACGGGGTACTTTGAGGACATTGATAAGTCTACAGAGTAATTGCTTTTTACATAAAAACACAGGTGTACTTTACATTTTTCACAGGTAACTTTGCTTTTACCATTTCATCCCACTTTTTTACGGGCATAACATCAGCAGCTTGATCAACTCGTGTATTAAAGGACCAATATCACTTTGTATTTTGCCGTTTTATAATTGACATCCATATGAGGATACCCAAAAAATCTTTCTAACTCTTCCTTCAGTAAATGCAGTGGCTTGTTAGGATGTATCTGAGTACTGAATAAAACTGTTTGATAGACAATACTATCTAAAACGATGACATCAAAGAAAAACTTTAAAATTTTATAAGATGTTGTCAACTGTAGGACTTCTGGAGGATGTAGAGTATTTCCTTGAAACTGGATACGTTCTGCGTTGGTATACGAAATGAAATTCTTCCATTTGACTTCAGATGCTTTACTTAGGCCAACTAAATGTACTCACTCCATCATCACTACTATAACAAACTAGTTTTTCATGTTGTGTATTATTTTCCATTAAAATGTTGGACTCATCAATTATCCTCCAAAATGGAATCCTCGCTGTTAGAAGGGAGATCTTTTATATGCGTCGAGTTTTTTTCCATAAAAGACTTTGGGTATCTGTATACTAAACTTCTCTAGGTCAATATCCATAATGAACACCTAAAATCTACCTGCTATGCATACGGTTCCCCAATCGGGAACATATGTATTTGCCAACAAAATAATTACATGTCTTCAGAAATAGATATTACCATGCCATTTTACAAGACAAACAGACACTGAGAAGTTAAACTAATATTTTACAAAACAAAACTTACCTATATTGCTATTTATAAAACGTATCGACAACACGTCTAAATTGCAATAGCTGATTGTTTGGTTATGTCACAGAATACTTAATTTCAATTCTGTCAGAGTACCACCTTCTGTTGGTCGACAATTGAACATTATGATAGATATAAATGGCACACGAATAATAGTCCAGGTTTAAAAACATCATAAATTATCTTGAATCTAAAAAAATTATTTTTATTCTATAAACCTCCATATTAAAATAAAAATCGTACCAGTTATATGAAATGCGCCGTCGTAGTGCATTTACTTTCCAATAATATTTATATTTTTTATGATGTTATATACCTATTCATTTTTTTTTGTCACCTAACCTAACCTAATTATTTTAATTGTCCAAAAATCAAAAAATTATTTGTAGTGTGTGAAACGGGGTTTTGCAACCGGAAATTCAATAGGCTCCTCCCCAATTCTATCTGTTCCTTAAACGGAGTTTTTTCTTTCTTAACACGCTTTTATTAGCTTCACTTGTATGTTTGTTTGTTTGTTTGTAACCGACTCTTTGGACTCGATTTTGACCCACTTTAAACAGACAGATTTAATTGAAACTTTGTACACTTACGTAGAACCGGTAACAATACAATAATGTGATAAGTTTATATCATTATCCTGATCAGGATCGCCAGTCCTTTCCTCACGTATCCTCTGCGTGAGAGCAAGAGGCTTAATATTGTAAGTATATTCCGTGATTCTCAGTTCGGTCGTTGGCCGAGCGGGCAAGTCTTAGTCGACGCGAAACGACGGACTCCTCGGGCGTGAGGTCAAATCCCATGGCTGAAATAAAAAAACATTTTTTTTTTCAGAAATATCTGTTGGATCGTAATATGTTATAATATCAGCATCAATAAGCAATATAAATATAGTTTAAAAAAACTACAAAACACGCTTTCATAGCACATCAAACTAAAAAGTGAAAAATAAATATAGTTTAAAAAAAACTAAAAAACACGCTTTTAAAGCGCATCAAACTAAAAAGTGAAAAATAATTATTAATATAAACTGAAAACAATAATGAACGAAAAATACTAGTATTATTGTGAAAAAAGCGTGGGGCGCTTTGTGCCATACTTTTCGTATATCGAGCAACCCACGCTTTTTTCACAATAATACTAGTATTTTTCGTTCATTATTGTTTTCAGTTTATATTAATAATTATTTTTCACTTTTTAGTTTGATGTGCTTTAAAAGCGTGTTTTTTTAGTTTTTTTAAACTATATTTATTATAGTATGTTTTGATACCTACACATTAACTGTAATAATGTTTGATTCAACAAAAGCAGTATGTTTTGAATAAGTTTGTATACGACTGATTTTAAAAAAACTGCTTCCGCCCCACCTTCTTATGAATTTCAAATGGAAAAGAATTCAAGTGATACCTCTCTTGAAAGGTCCTCCAATTCTTTATACAATCATCAATCTTCTTTATTTCTCTTGATTCGTTTCTGAGTAATTTTGTTTTAAATTTAAATTTTTTTGAAAAATGGGTGTTCAACTATACCTTTTATTTATTATATCTATTATGTATTGCATTGTATACAATGTATATCGACATTTGACAGTATACAATATGTACCAATAAAAACTCCGAGGCGAAATATTTCGGAAATAGTAGAGATATTTGAATTCTGTAAAAGCCAATTTCCAGAATGTATAAATGGATTTAATTTTGAATACAAATCCTTCATTAATTTTTTAAGGTGTAGATGGCGCTGCGCTACCAGGAAATTTTTCGATGACAGGAACTTTGAATTGTAGTGTATGTCAAATAGCTTTAATATTCTATCAAATTTCGTTATATGAAGAATTTTCGAAAATCGTTCCGTTTTTGAGATATTTGAGTTTCAACGTTGTATGTTTTGGAAAATAGAACCGCTGTAACTTTTCCAAATAAAATTTTTGATAAAGTTTGTTTCAAACTTTTTCCTAGGAAGTTATTTCCTATCATGATATAATAAAACAATTTTTTTACTTCCCGTTAAAAGGAAGTGACTTTTACTTTCGGTTTGTAAATGGGACACTATATTTTATTACAAAATATTGAAGAAAATAACATTCTAACAATGTTCTCAAATGTAATCAATAACCATACTAGTAAACTTGGCAAAAAAAAGAAATATTAATTAAATATAAAATTGTGTTATTACTTCATAGGCAAAATTCAATAATTGTAGATGCCTTTGGAGTTATTTGGAAACAGTTTTGATATTTATTGTTTTGGATTAAATTTCAAATGTCAAACGCTGTGAATTTAGTTCTTGTGTCCTGTGTTGGTTAAATAGTTATGAAAATCGTATTTCATACAGACCAAGATAAATTAAACATGGTTTTAATTTACGGGGAATGCCGTAAAAATGTATCTGCAGCTGTACACTTACATGGAATACGTTTTCCCGAGAAGCCAACGCTTGACCATAAGTCTTTTGCAAGTTTATGTAATTATGGGAGTTTTAAAAAACTAAAAATGCTAAGAAGAACAAAAACCGCTGCCAATTACTTGGGGATCAGAACTTCCTCACCGTAGTAAAACTCGACGTGTGCTGGAGTTTATAATAAAAGTAATTTCAAAAAAAGTCACATTTTTTGACGTTTCAAAAGAAGTCACATTTTGACGTTTCAAAAAACTAACTTTGACGTTTCAAAAAAGTCGCACTTTGACGTTTCAAAAAAGTCACATTGGTGAAATGTCACTAATATTTTTTTTAAACATTGGGACCGATTTTGCTCCTCAACGAACTCAATATCTTGACCTCTAGAATGTGTGTACCAAATTTGAAAGCTTTATCTCAAAATTTGTAGCTGGTATCGCGAACCACACGACAGACAATTTTTTCTGTCTGAAATTTTGTGTATCGTCATAATTTGTCGAGATTCGTTCAGAAATGCAACAAAAACTTTCCAATTTTTTTTCACGAATACATAACCCTCACTTTGAGGGGTGAGGAAGTAATACAGCGTTAGTGTTAGAAATAATAGAAAATATTCCTCATACGTCACTGTGCCAGTTAAATGTGCAAACTATGTTTCTGTAACTTCCTGTAGACGGATTCTAAGAAAACTCTGCATCACTTGAGACCATGAGATGATGAACGCAGAGTAGATTTTTTTTGCACAATTTTTCATTCATCGAAAGTCGAGGTCATTTCCTGTTTAACGGGAAGTTGTAAAAAAAACTTTTATTATATCATGAAAAAAGTTTGAAACAATCTGTTATCTAAAATTTAATTAAAAAAAAGTTACAGCGATTTTAGTTTTCCGAAATATGCATTTAAACTCAAATATCTCGAAGACGGTAGGATTATCGGAATTTTTTCATATAACGAAATTTTATAGAGAATTAAAGATCTTTGCCGTACACTGCAGGCAAAACATTTCATTGTAGCCCAGCGCCATCTACATCTTAACATGTTAATAAACGTATTGTGTTTAAAATGGAAACCATTTATATATTCTAGCAACTAGCTTTTACAGAATTCAAATATCTCTATTATTATTATTTTTTTTAAATATATGAAGGATATTTAGATAAAATGTTAGTTAATAATAAAGACAGAAGTGGAAAGTTACAAAAAATAGGAGTTTATGAGTTAAAATGTAGTGACTGCGATACATTGGACAAACTGGACGAAATGTAAAAAAAGCGATTCGAGGAAGCACGGGGATATCAACATATTGCGTAGAAAACCGTCATTTTATAAATTTAAATAATGTCAATTACTCCATTCTGGAAAGAAACAGAACAATTAGAAATAAGTAAGGCTGTTAAAAATAATAAATTTTTAACGAATGGACAACAAATTTTTACCGGTTACCATATTTTAGATGAAACAATTTAGAATTTAAAAAATAATGTCCAACTTATAAAAGCATATTTTACAATAGTAAGTACCACGTGTGATTGCATAAGCAATGAACACAAATTTTACTGTTCAGTATACCCTGTACTCTTGACAAAGACCTAAAAAGCCGCAACATGTGTAGATTTTCTAATAAAAAATTTTTGTAACATTAAAAAGAAAATTTCCTTCATATATTTAAAATATTAAATAATGTTTCACAATAAGCCACCCGCAGAATCAGTTCAGTATATCTCTATTATTACTAATAAGAGTATAAAAAAATTAAAATACCAAAATATTCCAACAGAAATGGTAAAATTAATTTACAAATAGTAATAGATACTAAAAAATAATACCTAAACTAGGTACCAAGGTCGTAATCGTCTCATTTTATGTAATTGAAAATTAAATAAAATTGCCGCTCACACCCATGGAGAATATGACTTTGGTACTTTACATAGGAATTATTTTTTAGTATTTATAACTATTTGTAAATCTCTATTATGTTACGAAATATTTCGCCAGAAAATTTGTATTCGTACACCCTATATGTCATTGGATTCCCAACTAGCATTAAAATCATTGCAACTGATATTGGAGCTTCGACTGAGTAGTTGTTACGTAATAAACACTAAAGCGTGGTTTTTCAATGTTCACGGTGAAAAATTAACCATCAGTTAGTGTGAAATGGGTGAATTCTATTGGCCGAGAAGTCACTAAATGACAGGGTAATTTAGCTAACCGGGCCTAAAGCCATGACTTTGTAGAAAGGATTGTGTATTTCATATTTCATAATGGTAGTAATCACGTAGTTTCTACTGGTGGAAACTACTTGACAATTTCATAGCTTCAAAGTAGCCTTTAAGATATTTGAAATAGCATGATCGCGAAGGAGAATGGTTTTAAAGTTTTTGGTACTTTAAAGTAGCAATTGATAGAAACAACGACGAATTTACATTAAGTAAAAGTTACCTAAAAGTTAGCACAACTTTAAACTGTCGTCAAGAGTTTCTGCGATATCTACGGATCATCTGCTTTTCCTTCTAAGTTACTTCTTAGTAATATTTCAATATGAAATCTACATTATTGTTGCCTAGGACAGGTAGTTATAGTGATTTTCACTCCCCATATGAGATCAAAATGACTGAATAGTTGCAGTTACTTTTAAAAAGTTACAATGAAATTACTTTCCCCAAACATCAGTTTATTTATAAATGTTACTGTAGTATGGAGCGTAAAATTAGATATCAAAACAATGGCAACATACAGTAGATTTATTCTCGTCACTTCTCAATATTTATAGAAAACCCAGGATAATTAAGCAATTATTTAAAATATAATATAAACAGTGTAAAATATTTGCCATAACGAAATCGTTATTTTTAGTACCAAGAACCTATGGGTGTTCCGTCAAATACAGAACAGAATACACACCTCATGCCGACAAAACTCAAGATTTATAAAGTAAAACAAATCTTGAATTAAACAGTTTTAGGTTAAAGTTCCAGCGCCAACGATAAAGTTACAAAGGAAACTTTGAACATAACATGTTTGAATTGCAACGTAATTGTCCAGTAGTCACGACCTTACATAATATCGGATTTGATCGGTTAGTCCTAGTCTATACTTTGTAGTGAAAATAAATATTTTTAGTGTCCGCCAGGATTCTTACAGTGGCAAATACTCTAAACATACATGTTTTAGTAAGGTTATTTTTTGTAAAATTCTCCATCTTTACAAAGAAAATTCTGTACGCCTTTGACTGGCAAAAATTAATTTATTTAGAGTGTCCCAGTAAACATAGCAAATGAATGTAAATTTATTTAATGATTCTGAAATCACAGGAATAATATAAAAATGGTTTCATGGAGAAGATGCATTTCGCATTTATGTGACTATTTTTTAAACAATATTTTTTTCTAAAAATTTGTAATTTGATGGCGTTTGCTATTTTCAAGCTGTTATCATCATTCAACAGAAAATTTGAAATCTCACGAATGTAAGCAAGCAGGGAGAAAAAATTGACACGAAAATAAAGTTGGTTTTTTTTATATTCTCTTATGGATTACCTAATAGTTTGCTGGAATAGAAAATAACTCATAATAAAATTCAAATTAATCTAGATACATAATGTATTTATTGGTAGAATAATTATTTGCTTATAAACTAAAAGTAATTTTAATAATATAATTGAAATATTACATTAACCTTTGGAAATAATTATTGTTTTCTATAATTTTGCAATTAATGTTTATAATTAAAATTAGTATTGAAAAATTATCACCGTCATAAGGCGAAAGAATTTATAGTTAACTTTTTCATGGGCAACTCGTAAGCTGGTTACTATTTCATTGCAAATCAGTTACGAAATTCAGTACCAATTATTGTGATGAGCGATTAGTCCTGATTCGAATATTAGATTCCAGGAACGGATGTACTCGCAACAGGGATTATCCCGTATTTTAATCCAAAATAAAGGGGTATAAATTTTAGTCAATTAATTTAACTTCTGACATTCTCAAAAAAGTAATCTACTCTTTTTACACATCAAAAACTAAATAACGTAGTCTCTACTGCAATAAAGTAAGCAAATATGCAGATGATGCAGAGATGATTAAAACTGTCCAGTTTAAATCATCTCTCTCAAATCTATAAATCGCTGTTAGCGGTTTACAGATTTTAGCTAATATCATTAATAAGCCTGGCCAAGCGATGGTGGATTCAGGGTCGGGCGCAATACCAATGCCAGCGCGCGCTTGTTTACGATGACGATGACACGACACACTTCAGTTGTTATCTGTCGGTCGATGCATAGAGTACTAATAAATAATAAATAATGTTGAGCGTAAAGAGTAGAAAACGACCGTACGCTGATAAAGTGAATAAATTTATCGGTGAATTTCCGAATTTATTCTATGATGGATGTAAAATAATTTGTAAAGTTTGTGATCAAGACTTAATGTGCTGGAATAAATACGGCTGCAAATTCATGTCAATAGTAACCGGCATAAAAATAAAAAAATGGCGTGTCTTCTTTGGAACCTCAGTTTATGTTTGATTTACTGTTAATGCTGATTGCCTGTGATGTTCCCACCAGCATTTCG
Organism: Rhamnusium bicolor; assembly: GCA_029963845.1. Lineage (NCBI taxonomy): Eukaryota > Metazoa > Arthropoda > Insecta > Coleoptera > Cerambycidae > Rhamnusium > Rhamnusium bicolor. The sequence continues at coordinate 39,026 of JANEYF010002499.1, forward strand.
GGAGTTCTGGAATAAATACAATCCCCAGGTAAATTTACCAAGTCGTTCATCGTTACGTAGATATGTACCAAGTGTTCGTGAAGACATTGTAAATAGGATTAAATGTGCATTAAAAAATACACGGCTGTAGTTATATGTTGGCGAGACGACAAATTGTAAAAAAAAGCTATTTTAAATGTTATAGTACGTGTACTCGACCCTGTTAAACCAACATTTCCACTTTTACTAGCTAGCAAAAGACTAACTGCGTGTACTGGCGAAACAATTACGCGGGTGGTATTGGAGACTTTCGAAAAATTTTAACTGTCAACAAGTCAAGTGTTGATGTTTGTGACCGACGGTGCTGCGACAATGCGTTTGGTGGGCCGTTTTCTTCAAAGAGACGATTGCAGGTTTTTACATGTTACGTGTAAAGTGCATGCGTTTCATCTTGTAGCAGAAACGATTCGATAGTGTTTTCCAGAGGTAGATGCATTAATGACGCAAAAAATAAGCCCGTTATTGAAAAATTCGAGAGTGTATTACGGAAAGATTCTGATTTTACCAAATTAAGACAAATTTGTGATGGTGCATCTACAGCTGCATTAAGTGAATTCACAGAGTGTTTTACTTATGCCTGTATTACTTCCGTAGATGTCGAACGGTCTTTTTCAAAATGCAAACATATTTTTTCACCACAGCGAACATCGCTTACCGAGACAACTGTAGAAACATATCTGATGCTACACAGTTATTATAGAAGTGCTCCAGTTTGTGATAACGACAACCAAGCTACTTCATAAATCTGAAGAAGGTGAGTTTTGTACATATTTTTATAAAGTGTACCAGTGTTAATAAAATTTATTTCCATTTATTCTATTTATTTATTTATTTATTATTAGTTATCACTTAGATATACAATGTACATGTGTGAACGTCATTTAACAGATTAATAATAATGTGCAGCACTAAGCTTACAAAATATAAGGAAATACATAAAAAAAGAATTTAGAGCGAACGAAATAGTACAAAAACATACATCACAATATATAAAATATTTTTGTTTTTATTATTGTACTTATTCAAGTATTATGATATGATGCATACCCAGTGCGTCTCTGTAGGATTAATGACCTTGGCCAGGCTTACTAATAAGTAACATTAAAGTGTACATCACACCAAAATCATGTTCTGTTAAACAGTGTAACTTCGTTTGGTCAAAATGACCGTTACAAGTTAACTTTTTTTCATGGGCAACTCGTAAGCTGGTTACTCTTTCATTACAAAGCAGTTACGAAATTCAGTACCGATTACTGTGATGAACGATTATCACTATAGTCCTGATTCGAATATTAGATTCCAGGAACGGATGTACTCGCAACAGGAATTGTCCCGTATTTTAAGCCAAAATAAAGGAGTATAAATTTTAGTCAATTCAACTTCTGACATTCTCAAAAAAGGAATCCACTCTTTTTTACACATCAAAAACTAAATAACGTAGTCTCTACTGCAGTAAAGAAACAAATATGCAGATGATGTAGAGATGATTAAAACTGTTCAGTTTAAATCATCTCTAGATGATGCCAACTTGGTTGGCGAAACGCGCGTCGAGTGCAGTATATAGTGTTTTGGTGTTTCGTGAAAAACTACGTCAGTGTTATCTTCACATCAAAGGTTCCAACCCACTCCAGAAATAATTTCCCGATCTCTACATTAAGGAATAAAACAATATCAATTTAAAAATAAGCAGATGGAGAAAATAAAAAGAGGACATTTTTATTTAGGTCAAATTAAGAATGCGTTTTCACCTCAAATGTATAAATCGCTGTTAGCGGTTTACAGATTTTGGCTAATATCATTAAAAACGATACCTTGCAATTTACGAATAATTATGGCTAAAAAAGTACACTTTAAGCAAATCTAGTACAATTTCTACAAATCTAGTACTTATATCTGCAGAGTTTAGCTAATATCTTATATATCACGTTTACGTCCACTGCCCCTTGTTGAAGATGAAGACCTATACTTGATATACTTAGTATTTATAAAACGTCTGTGTGAATAACACGTAAGTAAAGTCTGTTCACATAAGCTTTGCAGCGTTAGCCAGGATAGGGAACAAAATGCACGCAGATGATTGGTGCAGACGGCAGGCAGATATATACAAGTGCAAAGTTCCGATAGCGGTTAAATCAATTTTCATTGTTTATTTTATTTCATAGGCATCGGTAGTAGTTGGACGTTTGTAGATTGTGTTTTAATATTGAAATTGAATTGTGTTTTCGATGACTAATATTAATATGTAAGTATTAATCACTGGCGGTTCTTCTATAGGGTCATTTGGTCAATGACCTCCCACATATAAATAAAAAAATAGAGCTATTCATTTTCTGAAGTTTAAAAATATATAATATATATATATATGTTTAATATTCTTAAAAAATATATTAAAGTTTCTAGTTCATTCTATGCACAATACTATTCAAATATCTAGATCGCAGGATTTCGTATCCCCTCCGAGCACCGAGCCTCTACATTCATATTCATTACATTATTCATTTTTAGAATTTAAAAATCTTGGGTCAATCCACAACGTGTCCTCAAAGCTAGCTACGGACCGAATTTACAACGAATTAAAGTGAAATAGACTTATGCGCGAATCGTCAGAAAGCAAAAGAAACAGAAAACACTGGCGGGGACAATGTCCCTGACACATTTTATGGAAACGGTGACGCACGAAGTTAGTTCCGTAGAACAGTCTTAATGCTGACTAGGTACGCGTTGGTCGGTAAATTCTGTCGCGTTGCTTTTAATGTTTTTATTTGTGAACGTTTTATTAGTAAATCTCTACTTGTCGTGAAATTAAGTAAAACAGTGTTTTTGGTGTTTACTATTAAATATGAGTGTTGTACAAAATATATTAATACTGAAAGATGGACATAAGATGGGTTATGAAGACCAAGTGAAATTCAAAGGTGGTGGCCGTCCAAAACTTAATATGACGATAAAGCAAACATCTCTTGATAAGAAAATAGAAGTTAATAGGTATTTTCGAAATTCAATGTACGATTTATCCGAGTGGATTTGCGGATGCGAGGTAAAAAATGCATTTTTTTGTTTCCCATGCCTGTTATTTGGTAATGATCCTGATCCTATATGGTCCAAAATAGGTGTAACTGACTTGAAACATAAAATTAAAAATAAAAGTACAGAAACATTCTCTCGCATCAAGTCATGTGAATAACTGTTGTAGTCTAGCAACACTTGGTATAGTTGATATTAGAATGCAGTTAGACATTGCCTATAGAAAAAGTTTAAAAGCTTACAACGAAAACGTTTCTAAAAATAGATATATTTTAAATTAAATAATAGACTGTGTATTATTCTGTTATCCTTCAGCAAATTTTATTCATTGTTACGCTCATCAACTAAATTTAATTTTACAAAAAGCATCAAGTCAGGATAAAAGCATAAAAATTTTTTTGCTAATTTACATAGCTTTTCTTCATTCTTTGGAAAATCGCCAAAAAGAACAGCCGTGTTAGATAATGTTGTTAAGGTGAGATTACCTAAAGCGGCTCCAACACGATGGAATTTTAATACAAAGTGCATAGAGACTGTTTATACCTATCGAACAGAATTATTAGATTGTTTAGAAAAAATCATTGATAATGAATCAGTAAACAACACTCTAAACCAGCTATTGGTTTAAAAAACTACTTACAAAATGAACATTTTCTTTACTGGTTAAATTTTTTTCATTTAGTTATGCCTCATTGTGATATATTGTTCAATCAATTACAAAAATGTAATATCGATGTCATAACAGTAAATAAGTGTATTGGCGTTTTTAATAGTAAAATTGAAAACATTAGAAATACAATTTTGAATAACTATTTGGAGGAGACATCCATGCAGTCTGCCCAGAGATGTAACACGGAAGAATCAAAAAGGAGAATTTCATTAGAAGTTTGTGATATAATTACATCTGAGATCAAAAACAGGTTTGGCTTCAGTAATCATTTAGCAGTGTCTCAGTTATTTCACGCAGATCGATTTAAAGATTATAAAAAAAGCTTTCCTCAAGATATGTTTAAATTAGTTGAAACGGAGTATCCAGTCATAAATCATTTGAAACTTAAAACTGAATTAGAAGTATTATATAGCCGAGAAGATTTTTCCAATAGTGAAGGTGCAGTTGCTTTGTTACAGCTTTTTATTAACAATAATTTGTGCAATACTTTTTCTGAAAGTGTCAAACTGTTAAAAGTCTTGTGTACTCTCCCTATGACTACCGTTGAAAGTGGACGTTGTTTTTACACCTTAAAAAGAATAAAGACATTTTTAAGAAATACAATGGGTCAGAAAAGGTTATCTTCTTTAGCTATGCTTACCATAGAAAGGGCATTAATAAAGAAGATAAAAGACTTTAATGAAAAAGTAATTGACCACTTTGCATCTCAAAAAGACCGGAGGATCGACTTGGAATTTAAATCACTTTAAAAGGTAGGTAATACAGTAAACTTTTCTAATTGACCTCCCTATCTCTTGACCCACGAACCACCACTGGATTAATCCTAATTGTTAATGACCAATATATTCCCTAACCTTACCTAAAAATAATAATATGTGTTATGTTTAAGATAGACGGTCGACAAAGGGTCGCTCTACAAGCCCAGGTAAACAGTTTTTTATGTGCTCATGAATGAACGCAGTATAATATGGTGTATATTTTAATCACTTTTTTACACAGGTCAGTTCAAAATGCAGCATATTGCTTTATATTAAGATAGAGAAAACATAAAATTGTTTAAAGTAGAAGTATGAAAATTGTGCAGCAAAAAATTTGGTCCGCTCAAAAGCAGGTAGAATTTAAAATTGTTTTATTTTCTGACATTATTTCTTATGGGTACACAAAATAAAAAGTAACGGACATTTTTAAGACGTTTGGCTTTCTTATAACTAAATCGAAATTTTTTGTTAAATTAGGATGTTCTTATTTCGACGTAACCAGTCATTTTAGTTTTTTATTCAAAACTTTAAAGAAAATGTGTCAATTTTATTTTTGTTATTTTGTTTCTTTCCACTACTAACCAATAAAAGGCATTTCTTGTTATTGTAAATAAATTTACGTATGTACACTCTCTTGAAATATTTTTCCACTGATTCAATAAACCTGAAAGGCATTTATCTTAATTCTAATGCCTTGAAATATTTTTTTACGCCTGGTAATAAATAAGTAACCCACAATGATATATTTATTACGCCTGGAAATAAGCAATATACAATACACTCGCCACTTTGCCCATTGTACATCGGGCTCACTAAGTCCAACCCACCACTGCAAAGTTTAAGTGAACAGACTATAGTTACGTAACCGGTGCGAAATTAAAGATCACGGAAGTTAACTTTTTGAAATATCTTGTTCAATTTTTTCACAAGATAAAGTAAACTTGTGGATTCGTGATTTCCCGGAGTTGCAATTTAACAGCACATAATTATATTGCACAAGCTCTAAAAAAGTACTTTCGTGCAACGTCAAAACAAACATTAACACCGGTATTGATGGTCGGCCGCCAGCCGCTCGCCAGCTGGCGGCCATACATTTCAGCGCAGCCTCTCGCCATTGGGCGATTTCCTGCTGGCGAGCGGCTGGCGGCCGACTAAGAGTACCAGTGTAAAAGACATATTTCCACAGACAATCATATAAAGTGTGTGAGTGGTAATATTACAGATAATCCACTACTTAGACAAGTGGCGTACTTTCTAAAATGTGTTAACCAACCTTCTTCTCCACAAGTTAGTGTGAAACTCCGTCGTGTGTCTTAAATCGGGTATTTTAACGACCAACACAGCATCTTCCTCTTGTATATTGTCTATAGGCAGTTTCATGAGCTCGTTTCCTCGGAAAACCCCAACCACTCCCAGTACTAATGCAACCTACAATACACAATATTGTTCTTTAATAAATATAGACTGTAATATAAAAAGTCATTTTTAAGCGAACATTTTTTAAACTTTAATGCGCTGGTCTCACCAAAAGCAAGTAGCAACGGCCATGCGATCGCATCCCAACTGTGCAAAGCGATGCTGCGCTAATCTTTAAATGTATCTGTTTCCACTGAGGGCAACGCGATCGCAAACCGACTGGGAGTCGTTATCGTATCGTTGCAGTTGAGTTGCGATGGAGTTGTCGTTTCTAGTTGCTTTTGGTGAGAACAGCGCCTAAAGGCTGGCAGCCACTGCGAATGAAACGAAACTAAGCTAAGCACGTGCTTCCCATCGATGGCTTCTATGCAATGATCGAAGTTCCATTTGGTTTTAAATTCGGCTGCTGTTTTTTGCAAATCTTCTGCAGTAGATTCTGGCATAAATTGTTGGTTATAACTACAACCACTGTGCTTCTGGACATTTGTACTTGAATTTTTTTACAGTATGGATTATACTGCCGTATACTGGCCGTATCAAAACCATCATAGATTAGACGTATATAGTATGTGTATGAAAGTACACATATAGTACACCGAAAGATGACTAAAAATTAGCATCGTATGGAAAATAAATTCTCTGCTGCTGATGAGCGGCGACGGTCTCTGCTTTACATTGTAACGTTGCCATTTAAGAGACTCATGTTTGTTCAGTACAAAACGTGTAGAGGAAATTATTACAAAATTGTTTGATACTTACTAACATGCGTTTAATGCAAAGTGGTTGTGATACACCCTGTATTATTTTACAATAAAAAGTTTAAATTTAAGATGCTTAGTAAAGTAGTTAGTACCTAGCTATATAAATGCAATGAGGCTAAAAATATTTGGAAAAACCCTCTGAAAAATTCAAACCCAGCAAAAGCGGCGATTCAGCTAAAACTCGAAATCTTGAAGGTTTTCAGTTAGATAAGGTTTTTAATTCCGTACATGAAGGATCAGTATTTACTGTGAAGTTAAGACCGCATCGCTACTTAATGACTCGCAAATTGACATAAATGAAAATATGAATGATTGTTTCTTCAATCAACATAAAATAAACGTTTCTTCTTGGTTCTAATACATGTATTAATAAACGAAAACTATGTGTTTTCGTTTTTGTATTTCGGCTGATTTGGATATAAGCTATGTTATTGGTAGTTTTAATCAATATTGAAAAGCACTTACGGCTGTGTTCTTATTTCCAGAGTTACCAAAAGCAAATTAATACATACATCAACTGAAATGTCATTGTTTGTCAGAATTAAAAACGAATTAAATTTAGATAATACTACATTTAGGGCCAGTTGTATGAACATGGTTCAACCAAAGTTCAGGTGAACTTGATTTAAAATCCAAGGATACTATTGTTAGAACAATCGTAACGTTGGATTTAAAACCAAGTTCAGCAGAACTTTGGCTGAACCACGTTGGTACAACTGACTCTTAATAATTGAAGGGGTGGATGAATATAGCTGTTAACTGACGTTTGAAAATTTGCAATATCCTATTCAATACAGGTTTTGTGTGTTAGGTTAGGATACTATTTTTTTTCAAGAAATAATCTTAACAAACACAACTCGTTTAGTTAAGGATTATCGCAAATTCGTTCTCTTTTTCGAAACAAAATATGTTGCTTTTTAGGAAACCACACTCGCGCTAAAGCGCTGGTGTAGTTGCCAAGCAGCATATTTTGTTTTAAAAATCTGACATATTGATTCGTATTTATACATTTCTAGAAAAGAAAATAATAATAATAAAAAGAATTATTGGGTATTACAACAGCATTCTTTCAAACCTAACCTGATAATAATAAGAAATACCTATAATATAGATTTTTATATTTTATACTGACATTCTTATCTGAATGTGTCAGTATAAAAGTTTTAGGCATATATTTGATCTTAGAAACTATTAAAACAACTACTCAGTCTAGAAGCAAGAATTGCATTGAATTAAATAACAGTGTCCTTAGTATTAGAAGCAAAAAATATTGAGATTGAAAAATTCAATTCAACAAAAAAGGAAAATGTTCACACTCAAGAAATGATACAATACAAAAACTTTTTTCAATCTTTAAAAAGTTTTGGCTTCTTGGTGATCTTGGCTTAATACTGAGGACACTTATTTAATTCAGTGGAGTGCATGCTCCTAGACTGAGTAGTCGTTTTAATAGTTTCTATGATAAAATGTATTGGAAGTGTTATTGTTGATTCATTATATAATGAAAACTTTTGTACTAGCACATTCAGATAAGAATGTCGGTATAAAATATAAAAATCTATAGGTATTTATTATTATTTTCATGTTAGGTTTGAAAGAATGCTATTGTAATATCCAATAATTATTTTATTATTTTTTTTTCTAATGAATTTAATTTTCGATAATCATTAATACACTTGATATATTACTTGCGAGATTCAACTGATGATGAGGACGACACTGAGAAACAAAATTCCCAACTTCCCTAAGCTCCACTCGTATATACATCAGTTGAGTGGCAACCTAAGGAAAAATTAAGTCGACAACAAGAAGACTACATTATTGTAGCACTGAAAAGAAAAAGCCTCTTGGAGCAAAAGATGAGAAACTGGAGTTTCTCAGAGAACAAACTAGGAAACGCGAAAAGCTCGTAAGCAAGGGAGCGAAATCGATTTAAACTACTCCAACTATTTTTTTCCTAGATGTATACAGCCACAAAGGTGTTGTCAATATTTCTACAGATTCAAGTAAAAGGAAAACATTTTATTGTAGTTTCTGCTGCTGAGAAATATGCTGACAATCACTCACCCGGGTACCCGCACACCACAGGGCTTTCTAATGACAGATTCTTGTATTTCTGCTGGTACCCTATCAATCTCAACATCTAAATATGAACCTAAGCCGAATTAGGTGGTGTCTAATAATGAAGGAACCTACTCTGTAATGATTACTATTTCTCAACATTTCTCTGGACCTAATTTCCACTAATTTTACAAAGGCATCTAGTTAATATTATAACTACTACGTTATACTACAATTAGTAAAAATCTACTTTGATCTAGCATCCAATAAAAATAATTTTGTCATATTATAATGTGTATAATCTGTATTTTATGTACTTACCTCCTTGGTCCCTATTTTCGTCGCAAATTTGTAACTTGCTTTTTTTATATCAGCTTCTATCTTTCGTGCAAATCATCAAATTGTGCTCGAGATACTCCAAAGTAATTCTTGAACTTCGAATCATCATTAATAAGTATGAAATTCTCCAATAGTTTCCCGCTTTTTGTAACCACTCACCCAACTTGTCTTTTTGTTTCCTTCATACACGTTAAATTGATATCTTGGAAAAAATCTGAATCATTAAGTTCAGAACTTAGATCCATTAACATTAGTTCTGTTGATGTAGAACTCATTTTTTTTAAAAAAAATTTTACACTTCAACTTCTTGCAACTGTAAAAACTCAGCTGACTACTGAACTAAAAAAAAAAAACGTAGTTCCCAATGGCCGCTCCTACATACTTTAGTTTAGCCTCCATTATTTTCGCCAAGGTTTTCCTAGTTTCGTTTTCTTCTCAATGACCGTCCGCCATAAGAGTGTGCCTACGATTACTAGAAAATTGTAGTTACCTGTAATAGAATTATAATCAAGTAAAGTATAGTAGGAGAAATCGCTTTAGTGACGGAATGTGAGGGCGGAAAATGACATGACATCTTTGACAACGCATACATTAAAGCTAGAATGATGATTATTGTCTTTGTTGGCACGCGATCGAGGCGGAGTTTCACTTACATTCTGTGATACCTCAGGTCCACACGTAGTTTTGTTACCGATTTGTTTAGCAGTGCGTTGTAGGATATAGTATTAATAATTATTTTATATCTACTTCTTCACTGGTGTTTTTTTGAAAACAGTATAAGAAGGTTATCGTGTTGCAGTGAGTTGTGTAATATATGGTAAGTGTAATATTATAAGTAATAATATTTTATCTGTTTATTTACTCGTTGTTTTTGAAAATAATTTAAGAAGGTTATCGTATTTAATGTAAAAATGTTTCAACTGTGGTAGGCCTCTACGTCTACATCTTATTGTGTTTGTGAAAATGATAGTGATTACAGTGATAAGGAAAATCAAAGTTCATCAGTGTTTTCAGTAAGAATAAATCGGCTACATTTGAACGAGCAAGCGAAACAAATTTGCCTTAGTGTTTATAATAATCTTTTGAGGCGACGAGCTAATGACTCTAATATGTTTGATTTAAATGTACTAGGTGAAACAGCATCTCGGATTAACGTTCCCCGTCCCACAATACATAAATTGGTGAAAGAAGGTGCCCCACCAAGAAAACAACGATCTAACGCCGATCAGTCGAAAACTCTGGACCCATCGTTAGCAAAACTTTTAGAGCGAAAACACACGGGCGTTAATTCAACGCGCGTTCCACGCGCGCTAGAGTAACGCGAGTTGCTTGCCCATCCACACGAGATAGGTAAATAGGCATTAAGCGCGCGCTATCATTGCTAATTCAGCCATGGATGATGTAGAGCTCGTTTTGTTTGTTTATTTAAGTGCAAAAATAGTAAGAAGAAAAAGAGTTAGAAACCGAAAATGATGGGTACATCCTATTAATGAAATACGATATAGCGAGGGCGCATTCTACTGTCTTTTTTCCCAGACTTCGAGAAGATCCCATAAAATTTTTTAATTATTTTCGTATGTCAATTGCAACATTTGATGAACTTTTTACCAAAATTAAAGACGGAATAATTCGTACTTTAAATAGGTTATAACTTAACTAGCAACGTGTCTTCATACGAATTGAAACGCGCGTTAAATTAATATCGTGTGTATGCTCACATATAATCCAACGTAGTTGTACAACGCGCGTTGCCACGTCGAACGCGCGTTGTGGAGATACCAAGCGTTGTCATTTTTTAACGCGCGTTAAATATGACGCACGTTGTTCGTGTGGATGGCACAATATATTTCAATATATTTCTACAACGCGAAATTTCAACGCGCGTCGAACGTGCGTTGAATTAACGCTCGTGTGGTTTGACTTTTAAGAACTTTAATTTACGACGCGTATCAGAAGAATGAAATCCCAACTATTGACTTGGTACACAGCAAACTAAAAGAAATGGATTATTATCCAAAATATACCAAAAGAACATTAGAGACTTGGCTGAGAAAAATTGGATTTAAATATTAAACAGACGAACAGTGGATTGGCGAGATTCATATCTAGAAGAGATAAAAGAACTCAGAAGGGAAAATAGATCAATTTATTATCTAGATGAAACTTGGTATGATACTCATGACACCGTAAAAAAAGGATGGACTGATGGATCTAGTAAATGTCAACAAATCTCATTGCCCCCTAATAAAGTGACTCGGTTGATTATATTACACTGTGTATCAGTTGATGAATATCTATAATAGCAAATATGAATTTTGATGTAACAAACTAAACTACATACATTACTACAATGGTACATTTCAGAGATATAAGGGAAAAAGTTGCAGATAAACTCCTAGTCTTAGAAAAAGTTCTGAATACCGATAATCAAGTTTGTTTCATTGGGTCTATTTGCTTAGTCACTAGATACGGATCAGTTAATGATGGTAAATCAATAATTTAGTTAAATTTCGTAGCGCCACTTCTTTATGATTTTTTTGATTAATTACACATGATTTCGTTTCATCGTGTTGTATACAAGGCCCTAAATAAGAAACAAATACTTTTTCCTTGATATTCTGTTAAAGTGACTCTGGGATTCTTATAATTTCTTTATATCTGTGCGCTAATGCATGCTTGTACAGATAAAAACTCTCAAGGCCAAGTGTAATTATCCTTTTAATTCTGTATTAAAAAACACCAATTAATAACGAATTGGTATAATAATTTACACTTTTGATTAAAAAGATAATCAAACGCGAATACCGTAATAACTATATTAAACGTTTATTATAAGTTAAAATTTTCCAGATTTTAACAGATTGAGATGGATAACTTTATGAGAAATCTTTTCGTATTCTTTGAACATCTCCACTTAATATTTGATTTGCAAAAACGTTGTCCGTGACTGTGGTTTCATACCCAAACCGAGACCCAAACGAAATGAGGAAACTTTATCTTACTTCCAAAGGGATTGTTGTTATTCATAGGATCATAAACAGACTACTACCAATAAAGAATCAAGGTGTCCCTTTTTGAAATAAAAAAAGTTATAAAAAAGGGACCATGTTGCAATAAACCTCTGATATCATGTAAACAGTAATCTGGGAAACTAGCATGGCTAGTTATAAATGACGTGCGTTGTATATTAAATCATTTTAGTTTTGATGACGACTTGGTAATTGGAAATTTTGGGAATTTATAAAAATTTTTAATAATGATTTTAAAAAGTTGATTGAAGATGAAGTTACTTTGTGAAAATCCATTTTGATTTAAAAAATTATAAACACTTTTACTTGTCTAATTTTCACTTTATTTGTTATTTTACAACTAGTTTCATCCTATTCGGACATTTTCAAGTAACTAAATTATACACAGATTTTACTTTAATTTAAATATAAACTAACCTGAATAGAGGGATGGGTCACTTTATGGTTGATAATATAATTCAAATTTGTACAGATGTTATGTTATTAAATGTAGGGGTTTTTTCGAGCTAGTAAATTATATTATGGTGTGATTTTTATTAGCAGTAGTTTATCTGAATAAGTTTAATAACGGAGAATTATTTAAATCTATTTGGTGGTTTAATATGTTGTAATTTTTATTCCTATTTAATTTATTAATTTCTAACACTTCTAATAAATTAAGTTATTTACTTTTCCCACAAATATGTAATATTTTAGGTTGATGGTCGTCAGTTATTGTATGACCAGAATCTGTTAGATGTTTATAAAAGTTGGAATGTTGTTTTTGTGTGTGAATATGTTCTCTATATCTTACTCCGAACGATCTCCCTGTTTGGCCTACATATGAGGCGTTACATTCTGGGCAATCTAACCGATATACACCACATTTTTTAGAGATATCAGTTTTTTGTTTTGCATTGAAAAGATATCTGCCTATATTTTTGTTTGAACTAAAAGATGTTTTAATATTAAATTTGGAAAAGGTATTGCTAATTGAATAGGAGAGTTGACCTGAATATGGTAATGAAATGTATGTTTGAACTTTTTTCTCGTTAATAGTGGGATAAAGTTCTTTCAAGAGGGACTTATTTTGTTTTTTATAGATTAAATTGTTGATTATATTTTGAGGGTACCCGTTATTATGTGCAATAAGTTTTATTGTGTCTAATTCTTCTTTTAAATCTGTCTCAGATAGAGGTAAGCTGAAGGCTCGGTGTGTCATAGATTGATATGCGGCTAATTTGTGGGAGAGAGGGTTATAGGAATTAAAGGGTATAGTGGCGTCTGTAAAAGTTGGTTTGCGGTAAATATTATAGGAAAATGATGTTTTATGTCTTTTTATAGTTAAGTCAAGAAAGTTTATCGATTTATTGTCGTTCTCTGTTTCTAAGGTAAAAGATATATTATTATGTGTGTTATTGATAAAATCTAGGAGTATTTTTAATTGTCTGTCTGTCCCTTTAAAACCTATTAGGATGTCATCAACATACCCGTACCAAAAGATAATATGTTTTTTTGATATTGGAGAATCCAATATAGTTTTTTCAAGATTATCCATGAATATATCGGATAAAAGGGGGCTAAGTGGCGAACCCATAGGGAGCCCTGTTTTTTGTATAAAGATGTCCTCATTAAATTGGAAGTAATTTTGATCTAAACACAACTTGAATGTTTGCAGTATTTCATTTTTTAATTTTGGAATAATTTTGCATTTTTCCAGTATATTTGAAATTCAAGGAAGACATTCGAAGGGGGGGGTATTAGGAAACATATTCGACACATCAAACGATACTAATTTTATAGAGTTGGGGTCAATATTTAGGCTGTTTAATTTTACTGTTAAGTCTAAGGAGTTATTAATTGTATTTTTTGGCTTAAATTTGGTAATAGATTTAAACTCGTTATTAAGTAATTCAGATAACTTACGTGTCGGTGCATTTGTGTATGAAACCACTGGTCTAATGGGTTTATTGTCTTTGTGTAGTTTAACTAAGCCATACAACTTTGGGGCTTCACAGTTCATATTTGTAAGTCTTCTTTTTTTCAAATTCGGAGTGGCACAAATATTCAAAACTTTGTATTAAGGACTTCGTTTCTTTTGCAAATTTGTTCGTAGGATCTTGGGTTGATTTTTGTAAATTTTGTTCAGCTAGAAATTTCTCAATTTTATTGATATATTCTGTTTCTTGGAGAATAACTGTAGTATTGCCTTTATCTGCTTTCGTTAAAATGAGTTTATTGTGATGTATTTTTTTCTTGGATACCTTTTATTGTGGCTGTATGTGAATGGCTAGTCGTTTCTGTGGACTTGTTTATTTTCTGTGCTATTTGATGTTTTACGCTTTGGGATTTCATAATGGTTTTATTGTTGTTTGTTATAGCTAGTTCTGCATGTAAACCTAGTATTTCTTTTTGTTTTTGTATGTTTTGTGGTTGCGATGTGAACTTTGGGCCTAAATTTAAGAGGTTCTCTTCAGTATTAGTGAAATTTGTATCGGATAGGTTGACGAATCTTGGATAAAATTTAATGTTTTTATTAAATTGGTTTTTTGCTTGCTTTTCTTGAATTTTTGGTAAATTTTTAATCTTTTTCAATTGTGTCTGGTATTTTCTATAGATAATTTCACTTACTTGGTTTCTTATTTTATCTTCAAAAACGTCAAATTCAATTGGATGTAATTTATATGTAATTTGAGAATGTAGCACTAACAAATGTTGTCTGAGGTTTTGATTTTTACGATACTAGCATTTAATTTCTTCTTTTATCCATGTAGTTTTTGCTGCTTCTATTGATTTCTGAGCTGCCGGTGTTTTTAGTTTTGAAAAAATGTTCACGTATTTTGGAGTTATGTTCTGTTTGAGACACTGTTGGTTAAACCATATGTTTTGAGACGCCAAACGTTGCTTGAGAAATAATCTGTAGTATAGTTTCATCTGGGTTGCTTGACAGGCCGATTTCAAAAAGTTGATTGAAGATGAAGTTACTTTGTGATGATTTTAAATATACTGATGTGGTTTTCCACAAAACACCATATTACTAGACTTGATGAGCGTTTCGTCAACCAAGTGGTCATCATCTAGAGATGATTTAAACTAACGTTACACGAACAATTTATCCTAATTATACCTAAACTCTTGTCACGGTTTGGTGAACTGTGACTCACTAACCAATAGAAGGTACTATATGGGATTGGCGCTCTGTCACTATTCAGACTATTTTTACACTTTGTAATTTTCAAGCTTTCAAACGCATCCAGCTGTCTAATATTTGTTACATTAATCTTAAATTGCTGCTATCTGTTTTATGACTGTTCTCAAACACATATTGGGCAACACTAGACTTTTAGCATATTTGAGATAAGCCATATGTTCCTTGAATCTAGTTTAAATTGATCGTCTAGTTTGTCCAACATACTTTTGATTACCTTCTTTACAGCTAATTTCGTAAATCCTCTATTTTTCGTTTGTTTCAATTTTTTTTTGGATTGCCTAAAAGTTGTAGTTTATTTTCCGATAAATGAACTATTGTCATACCTATATCTTTTAAGATTTTACCAATACCACGGGTGAATCGATAATCGTATGGAATCGATATAAATTTCGACTTTCATTTTCAGGTAGAGAAAGGTTGAAATGTCTATTTAGATTTATGTTTACTAATTATTTTATCAATTAGCTTATAGAATATCCATTAGTCGCAGCTATATTCTTAATCAATACCTTTTATTTTTCAAGCTTATTAGGCGATTAACTAGAAAATTAAAATTTTTGTGTTGAGTACAACAGTGAGAATCCTTAGGGATACAATTAAAAACATAAATCATATTATAATTAATAAATTTCATTTTGTTAATTTGGAATGTATTACTTCTTTGTTTGAGCCTAAATAAACATTATTATTATTATTATTATTATTTCCGGTTTCCCGATGCCGGTCAGTCCTCCCGTGGCCTCCGACGCCTCACGGGAGTCGCGCCGGCGCATCAACTACAGCCACTCCCCACATTCCGCAGGGTCAGTGACTGTAGATACCAGAATCGTGTGCCCTAAGCAGACGGAGAGAACCCAGAATGACCGCCTTCTGCATTTGGCCTGCCAGCCACTCGGCTGATTTTTGGCAGGCTGGTATGATCTTCAGTTCCGAGGGCAGCGTAGGCTTTATCCCTCCGAGTATAACGATTACTAGGACGACCATTTTTATCGGGTAGCCTGGGTACAGCACTTGGAGCTCGTATCAGAGATCGCGGTATTTAGTCCGTTTCTCCTCCTCCTTTAAGGTGATGTTTTTCTCCGCAGGTGCCGAGAACTCGATAACATACATCACCTTGTGTTGATGGTCGAGGAGGACTATGTCAAGCTTGTTGGCTTGGATTAGCCTGACCATCGGGAACGAGTAGTTCCAGTAATTCCGGCATTTCTCGTTCTCGACAACGGACTCAATATCTCCGGGGACGTAAGGCAGCACTGGTGTCTGGTCTACCACGTATGAGTACCTTAGATGGTAGTATAGCACTCGTAACGCCGCGTTATGTCGGTGGATGTAGGCCGAAATCGCGTATATCGGGCATGCAGATAGTATGTGCATGAGCGATTCCGGCGCCTGACGGCAGGTCCTGTAATTGATGTCAGCAACCTCGACACGCCACACGCGGCTACGGTAGAACAAAGTGTTAATAACATCATCTTGGCAGGCCATAGTGAATCCCTCGGTCTCCGACTTAAGCCCGGCTGACCTTAGAAAGGCGAATGTCAGCCTGGTTGATAAACTCAATGTTTCTATGTTCTTATAGAAGACACCATGCTGGGATTTAACGACGTGCTGCCAAAATAGATTTTCCTGTTCAGCAGCTCTGATTCGGGCCTTCAGACGATTTGGCTGAAGTTCAGTGACTGACTCTACATCAGCACCTCGCCGCCTCCTCGCCTGATATAAAATTCCAGACCGAGTTCATCTGCGGCTCTTTTTGCTGCCTTGAACAATCCTGCTCCCACTCCTACAGTTTCGAGATGTTTTACAAACCGCAAGAGGGGATCTGAGCTCCTGAGCATGTTACATGCCATACTCAGTACTACTCTGCCATGCGTACACTCCAGGCTCATGAGTCCTCGCCCCTCCCCCCCCGCGTTGACGTGGGAGGTACACGAGAAACGAACGATCTGGGATGAATAATTCTGTGAATATTCATCATCAGCGGGTATCTCTGTCTAATTGGCGCAGCTCATCTACTGTCCACTTTACTACTCCGAAGGAGTAGAGCAGAACCGGAACGGCAAGCATATTAGTTACAGTAACTGTAGAGCGTAGCTCACCTAATGGTCATTGTGCATGCCAAAAAGCAAATGAGTATCTTTTACACGAAGAAAGTTATAAAGGTTATTGTAAACTTAGGACAATCAAAAGTATGTTGAACAAACTAGACGATCAATTCAGACTAGATTTAAAGAGCATATGGCCCATCTCAAATATGGTAGAACAGATGAGTCTTGCCCAATATGCATTTAAGAATAAGCAAATATAGATATTAGCAATTTAAGATTAATTAGGGATGTAACAATCTTATATAGTCCACTCTATTTGTTAGTAAGTCACAGTTCACCGAATCGTAACAATTGTTTATGTATAAAAATGGTATATGTTGTTAGCATTATTCATCTCCAGATGATGCCAACTTGGTTGTCGAAACGTGCGTCGAGAGCAGTATTATGGTGTTTTATAAAAAATCACTTCAGTGTTAGCTTTATATCAAGGATTTCAACCCACTTCAGGATTAAATATTTTAAATAATCAAACACTCTAAAATATTGCAATAATATCGATAGAAATTTTTACTTTTACTGTTGGCGCCAGTTTAGCTATGGCCAACCCAGTCGTAAATCACAAGGACACCGTAACTGGACGACTCTACAAAAAATCATAAAATAACAAGTATCTCCATTTACACAACAACTTTCTTGGTAATACAGAATTCCCTAATAATATATAAATAAAAAAATTTATTGAACGACGAAAGAAATATTTTATATTTTTATTATAGTTACATGTAAGGATCTTTCGGGTTTATGTTACAATATGAAAATATTTACAGCTTTATTTTTTAATAATATTGTTGTTTTTAAGTAATAATAGTTTCTATAAACATTTCCAATCTTGAATGAAAAATTCCATTACGCGACGAAGAAAATTACCATTAATACTGGCTACTGCAAACGAATTCAATATTTACTTAATTACGATTTCATTGAGGTTCCACAAGGATCAACGTAGTGTCCCTTGTTTTTTAATGATTTCCTAAATGATTTAGTTAATAAATAGAACAGTTATGCTATACGTACAACCTAGGTTTTTGAAAAATTAGAAGTACGGACAACTGTAAAAAACTTCGAAATAACCTTAATGAAATTAATGATCAGTATATCAAAAAACAAATTGCTATTCAAATGCGGAGAAATATAATATATCCAACGGTATCAATGTGACTGACTGTATATAAATATAATTAAAATATTAATAGTGACACTTTGGCTAGTGGATCAACAGTTAATCAATAATTTATGATAAAAATTATTTTTCTCTGACCACATTAACACTCTATAAGCTAAGATGTATAAAACATTAGGTTTTGTACTTCATAATAGTGAAATTTTGACCAGTGTGACATTAAAAATAGTCACCCCCAACATTTTGCTTTTCAGCAAGGATCATTCATGTCGGATGCAATTGTGAGTTATCATAATGAATTAATTATCGAGGGCTTCAAAATCAGTAAAAATGCATCTGGAATATTTCTGGGTCATATTTAGTAAGGCATTTGACTTGGTAAATCATTCTAAATTGGAATATTATGGTGTGCAGTGTCAGCCCTTTTTTTGATTCAGAAGCTGATAAACACCATCTAGTTAAAATTAATGGTCACCATGGTGTACCACAAGGCTCGGCTTTAGGACCTCCACTAATAATCATTTATATTAATGATATAGATGCATTTATAAACTTTGGTATGCATTTATATACTTTGGCATGTTGCACGGTTTGCATGTTTACTGATGACAGTGACACCAGTATTTTGGGATGTGCATTTGAAATGTTGGATTTATAAACTTTGGTAAAATTGCATATTTACTGATGACAGTGACACTAGTATTTCCGGATTTTCACTTGACAAATGTTACAGAATGAAATAGTATAAATGATCGATTAATGGTAATAAATTAAAGGTAAACTAGGAAATAACCATTACATTAAATTTTCACTAACTTCTCAGTGTAAGCACTAGCGATAAAAGTAATCAACAGAAGTTATCCCATAGATTTTTCTGTTTCGAAATCGATAATTTTTTTTAAAGTGATATAATTATCTTAATACCTAACGTATATGTCAAAATATCTAAAAATTACTTTCTTTGAAAAGTACTCAAAGTGCAGTTTGGTCTAAATTTTGTATAATCATTTACCAAATATGTAAATTTAAATATTTTGCTATACTTGTCTCTGGTGCAAAATTTGTACTCATCTGTTTTCACAATCTTTTTACAAGTTGTTTAAAAAAAATCTTGATCTGCAAATTATGCTCATCATCACGAAAATGTCTAGAATTCTAGGAAATATCAATGAATTGCCTGGTATTTCCATATTGAGAACCACATGTGGTAATTTAATGACCCACTTATATTTTTTACAATTCATCGGCCATTATTATATATAAATCTATTGCATTTTTAAAGTGAATTTTGATCTGATTTATACACAGTATCAATTATTTAATCTTATTTATTATTCGTGGAAAATGTTAATGATGTTGATGATTTGATCAATATAATGTTAATCTTTTAATTGAAGTTTGCATTTTAATAATTAGAATAAAATTTTAAGTATACATTTGACGTCATATTGATTACATCAATATTTGACAAAAGTAAACAATTTTTAAATGTCGATAAATTGTGATGATATAATTTTAATATTCCATAAATATAGTTGCGCAGAAAATAAGTTTTTGACATTTTCTTCACAAACTTGGCCTCTATTTTCGTACCAAGATCAGTATTTTCTTGGGAACAATATGTCCATTGAACTGTCTTGTATAAAAAAAAGATGCTCCCTAGAATCCAAGGAACACTCCCTAACATAATGAAGAAAATACCTCCAGAAGTTTGAAATTTATGTATAATTAATATTGTAATGGAATAATTTTGTAGCCCCATCTCGCTTCTTTGTATCAGAACTCCCAAAGGGTACGTCCATGGTATTTCAAAGAAGTTCAGATTGTTCATGACAAAAACATATGCTTGATGTAACAAAATGTGTGGCACCCACAAGATGATTATTCGACGTTCGATGGTTACTATAGAATCTGTTGTCTATTATTCTCTTCGAGACGAAAGTAGTTAACCCTGAGAGAATTAACTAGAGATTTGTTAAAATAAGCAGGATATGGATTAGTTCAACTCACATGTTATTAAAATAAGGGAATGGGTAAACAAATCATGACTAATAATTAATTGCAGTAAAACTTTGTAACGATTATTTTCCATTATTTTATAATTTATTTAAAAGAAACTCAGGAAACAGTCTACAATTAATATTTGTTTACCAAATTGGAAGATATATTCGTATGACAAACTAAAAACTTTTTTTTGTTCTAGGTAAGTCGAGCAGTGCTTGGATTAATAGATATGTTGGTGAGTAACGAAGAAAGTCTTGAAAATGTGCAAATAAGGCAGAAATAAATACCGTAATACCGTAACGGTGTCTGTTCGGACGCTCAAAATATGTAAGAAAGTATGTTTGGGGTGATTGCTTTCAGATAGTTGGTTTGGAGAATTAATCCAGGATTCGTATTAGTTGTAAATAAGACAGCCCAAAGTATACGTAACAGAGTTAATTTCATTAAAACAACATTTGTCCAAAACATGAAGTTAAATAAACATAAAATCAGATTCTCTAACGATTAAACCAAGTCAAGTACAGTTAATAAATATTATATACATCGGTGCAATTAGTCTACGGGGAGGAGTGTAATTTCGGTGATTAAGCGGTACGACGCACGGTAGGCTTCAGCTCTACGTGCTGACATCCAGGACTCGATGTGACGGTAAGTTCGATAAATATTTAACGGCGGCAGGTCCAGCTCAACGCGCTGAAGGCTCACGGCAATAAATAATTACTAGACTGGTGACGCCGTTGCAGGACGGTAAAATGGCTACCAACATCAGGAGGTCTAGCTCAGGGCGCTAAAAACCCCAGTATGCTACCAGACATTCGGTCGGGCGGTCTCGTCGTCGGATTCTGTATTCTAACCAAATGGAGTCAAGCTCAACGCGCTTAAGACTCCTCAACTACCCAGCTCAACGCGCTGAGGATAGTTGTAATTCCTTGGCGACGGCGATTATACCAAAATTAAGGCCTCGGTGACGTCTAATAATTCATGGCGGCAGGAAGTACGTGGCAGCACATGCCAAACGGTAATTGCAGAAACTTCTAGGAATGACCATCTGCATGATTCATCACATGGCGGCAGGAAGTGCACGGTATCACAAGACTAACGGGAATTTCCGAAACTATAGTAATGAACATATTATGTATGATTCATTACAATAAAAAAATGAATCAACATTTCTTAATTTATAATTTCTCTGATTTGTTGAATATTTTAGACACCATGTATATACATGATATTACAAATTTTAGGTCTTAAATTTAAGTAGTATTTCAAAATAAAGAAAAATATAAAAAATAGTTCCCTAGAACATGTGTCCGGGAATTCATAATAACGAGGATATAGTCCTTCAAAATTGTGTATAAAAAAAATTCCGTTCAACCAATTTTCCTCAAATTTTAGATAGGCAATTTTGAATTAAGTAACTATGAAATAATATTAACAAGTTTATTTCGAAGTGCCCAGTGGCGTATATATTGGGTAAGTCGCCCACTTTTTGTCTCTTACTTTCTACGCCACTAAAGATTTTTAAAAAATTGATGGAGTTTTTGTATTAAAGTCCAATTTAAAGAGAATGATACTCTTACAAAATTTCGATTTATGGCTTCATTTTTGAGATAATCGAGGTTCAAGAATTCACTGCATTTGCGAAAAAAAAGATTGAAAGCATGCAATGCAGTACAAAAACAGTTATTGTTAGTTCCTGTCAATAGTGTAAGCTTATTTCAACTCAGCATCTTAGTTTATTCATTTTCTAAGATGTCCAGAATTTTGACGTAAAAAATAGACAATTTTGAAGAGCTATATCTCCGTTATTATGGGTTTCCGGACCCAGGGGGAATTTTTTTCATATTTTTTTAAATTCAGAGTTACCATTTAAATATACAGACCTAAAATTTGTAACACCTTGTATAATAATTCATAATTATTGTGTAATTATTTTATTGTTTATAATGTTGTATTTAAAAAATGTGAACAATTCTTGATATTTATTTTAAAATATTACATGAAACAAAAAATTTTAATTACTGAAATCAAAAAAAAAATATCATTAAAAAAAAGATAACCCTATCCCCTGGCTATTGCTTGCTCTTGAAATGAAAGCTACTCTCTGACTGTCACTTCAGTACTTAATTGTTTTCAATAAAAAATAAAAAAAAGTAGAGAAAATAACGCCCTGTACCTTGAAAACGGTGCATATTAGTTCACTCACTTGTGTATACAGAGTACTTCAGTACTTCTAATCGTTTTCAATATAAAATAAAAAAAATAGCGAAAATAACGCCCTGTGTCCTTAAAAACCATATTAGTTCACGTTTATTGTTTATACAGGGTATCCGAATTCCATTGTCGTATTTTAAGAGACATGGGAAGAAAAGAACTTCTTATTAACATGCATCCGAAAATTCTTCCTACGGGATGGGAGCTACAACCCATTGAAGAAGATATCCAAGAATTGGTTTTTATTTAATATCTCTGGAACCCTTCAACACGCGCGATAGCACACAGCCCATTATTAATGAGAATCACTGTTTAATGATGTTAGCAAAGATGGCGCGTGCGGAACTGGAGTGGGTCCACCTACTTTACACCCCTATTTTTGTTTACCCAAGGACGTAAGACCAACTGTTTTCAAGAAGAACCGTTTTAAAAAGTTCATTCCAGAATTTATCAAGTAAATGGGATTTGAACAAAATAGCGAAGTAGGCTTGTGTCAATTAACTCAAAAACGTCATTTTGTGAATTTTCAAAACATAAATTGTTAGCGTTGTTTGCACAATCGTGTTTTCAAGCAGGAAATCTAAAAAATGCCTGAATACACATTTTCAGAAATGGCCGACAAGCATTTCATGTATAGTAAAGCATATGGAAATGCCCATGAAGCTCGTAGATTATGTCAGGAGGCCCTTCCTGGCCGCCAGATCCCTTGCAAAGCAATGTTTATTGAGCAGTTTGCACCAACGACTTAGAGAATATGGTACCTTTAAATTTAGATGAAATGATTGTGGAAGAAATTGTTCAACCCGTACCCTGGAAGCTGAGTAAAGAGTCCTAGATCAGGTTGCAGGTATCGGTAACCAGCACCAGGAAAATTGAATTTGAAGAGGGGCTTTCCAAGAATACTGTTTGGGAAACTCCTCCATCCTTACCATTTGCAAAGAATATAATCACTCATCTCAGGATTTTCAATCCAGGGTCCAATTTTGTGAATGATTGAGAAGAAAATGCCGACAACATCATATTTTTATTAACAAAATTTTTTTCATTGACGAAGCAGGGTTTAGCAGCAAAACATAGTAAATTTTCACAATAACCACGTATTGGCAGACGAAAACCCTCACGGATGCTTTGAAGCTAGATCTCAAGATAAAGTCTCCATTAATATGGAGACGGGCATTCGTGGGGACCGATTAATAGGATCATACGTTTTCCCCCATGTTTGGATGGTCCACATTATCTAGTATTTTAGCAAGATGTCTCATTTTATTTAAAGGTACCATTTTGTTCAAACGTCTTTGACGTTTCTGAAGATCAGACACTTTGACGTTTCTGACTAATCCTACTTCACCATTTTGTTTAAATTCCATTTACTTAATGAATCTTGAAATAAATTTTTAAAGCGGTTTTTCTTGAAAACGGTCCATCCTACAATCTTAGGAGAAGATGATCTTTCTTGTGTAAAAATGAGTGGGAAATCATATTCCGATAATGAAAGTTCCGGTTCCAGTTCCGCACGCCCCTGTTGTTCATCTTGGATAACATTATTATACGGTGATTCTCATTAATAATGAGCTATGTGCTAAAGCGCGTTTCTACGGATTGACAGTTCCCGAGATATTAAATAAAAACCAATTCTTGGATACCTCCTTCAGGCATTATTTACATTTCGGACGTTGAAACACGATTGTGCAAACAACGCTCACAATTTCTCTTTTAAAAATTCACAAAATAATGTTTTTGATTTGATTGACACTAGCTTATCTCGCTGTTTTGTTCAAATCCTATTTACTTGATGAATCCTGGAATGCATTTTTTAAAGTGGTTTTTCTTGAAAACGGTTAATCCTACGATCTTGGGAGAAGAGGACATTCTTTTGTGTAAAAATGAGTGGGAAATCACATTTCGATCGTAAAAAGTAAAAAAAAAGACAAGAAAATAGGGGTGTAAAAAGTTGCTCACACCCCTGTTGAAGTTCATCTTGGTTAACACCATTAAATGGTATGACCCTCAATATTCATTACTAATAGGCTGTGTGCTAAAGCACGTCTCTGCAAGTTGAAAGTTTCCCGAAATATTAAATAAAAACCAGTTCTTGGAGTGGAGTGGAGTGTTATATAAAAAAGTTATACTTTTGTTGATTTTTTGTAGGTGGCACGGTTTTTAAAACAATAATGAAAACCGTAATATAGGTACCTGTGCCTTTGATCTGTTTTCGTAAAAAACGTCGGGATATGTGTAAGCAAACAAGTAATGGACTTTTCTAATATTTAGACCCAGTACTTTTTAAACTCAATACTGAATACAATTTACAGGAAACAACTACACAGCGGACAAAAGCCCCGACTTGCATTGAATTAAACCTGCACGTCTTGTTTGGTAGCTAAGATTACACCGGCACACAAAAAAAAGTTGTTTGTACATTTGACGCCACCTACCTCCCGACATGTATTTCGACCCGCTGAATCCGAATTTGAAGTCAGTTTGGACCGTACACCCTCAAATATCGAGTAAATTGAAAAACCGTAAAAAATGGCGAAAATTGGGTGTTTCGGTAAAAAAAAAATTTTGTGGATCTAAACCAAGCCTAATTTTTATGTATTTCGATCCGCTGAATACGAATCTAAAGTATATTTAGACCATAAGCCGTTTTAAATCTAAGTAAATTGTAAAAACCCTCGAAAATTGCTAAAAATGGCAAAAAATTGTGATTATGTTGATGAAAAAAATTTTGTAGACCCGGATCGAAGAGGATTTTTATGTAATTTGATCTGCTGAATCCGAATCTGAAATATATTTGGCCTATTAATCCCTCAAAATCTCAAAAAATCGCAAAAAAACCGATAAAATAGCAAAAAATTGCAGTTGAAAAAAATTGAAAAAAATCTATGAAACACGATTAAATATATTTCTTGTATTTTTTTATGCATAAAATATAAGTTTAGAATCTGAAAATGTGAAAAATTGTAAAATCTATAAAAAATGACGTATAAACAGAATGAAAATTTTTTTCATCAACATAATCACAATTTTTTGCCATTTTTAGCAATTTTCGAGGGTTTTTTACAATCTACTTAGATTTAAAACGGCTTATGGTCTAAATATACTTTAGATTCGTATTCAGCGGATCGAAATACATAAAAATTAGGCTTGGTTTAGATCCACAAAATTTTTTTTATTACCGAAACACCCAATTTTCGCCATTTTTTACGGTTTTTCAATTTACTCGATATTTGAGGGTGTACGGTCCAAACTGACTTCAAATTCGGATTCAGCGGGTCGAAATACATGTCGGGAGGTAGGTGGCGGCAAATGTACAAACAACTTTTTTTTTGTGTGCCGGTGTTATTTGTCAATTCATTACTAGACATAAACTGGTTTCGAATTTGTTATGTTCTCGTCAGTATGCCATAAGTAATGGAAAAGACAAATAATAATAGCAAACCAGGCTAGCCTACAGCAGACTAAGCAAGACAGACATAGTGAGTGGTAAGTAAGTTGGCAAATCGGTCCGCAAGTCAGGGGCGACAACCATAGAAACATACCTGATGCTGCAAAATGGCTACACATCTTCTCCAGTTTGTGATAAGCAAGCTAGTTCATCAAGCTGGGTTAAGAGGGTAAGTTTTACATACATTGTTATAAATTGTAACAGTTTATTGTTTCTCGTGTTACTTAATTTCGCGTACGCCACTGTCCCACGGAACATTTTTGACAGCCCTACTTATCAGTCACTATGTCTAACTAAACTCACACAAAAATACAAATTCTAACGCAGGCACCAAAGGAAACTTTATCAATAGAATATTTCAGTTTTAATCAGACTATCATACATTTCAGAAAGTGATTAATATTAGAAAAGGCCATTACTTGTTTGCCCAAATATGTCAGGACATTTAATATGTAAGCATGCGACCTACAAAAAATAACAAGTGTAACTTTTTTTTATGAAATTGAAATGTGCATCTACCTAGCGTATCTAAACTTTTTGGAATTAATAAACAAAAATACTTTGTCAAAATTTATGTATAAAGAGCACATTCGGCGGCGCCCTACAACAATAAATATTCATTTGAGTCAAATATAAGTGGTGAATTATAGTGGTGCATTTACCCACTAAATTTGAGAGAAATCGATAAAACGTTCTTGAAAATTTTACAATAGAACCGTTTCCAATGTAATAATAATAATAATAATACTTATTTACAAAAATAGATAGATACAAATGGGTACAAAAATTTGAATTACAAAAAAATATTAAGTACAAAATACAAAATAATGAGACATAATCTGGATTTCGCAAATACATATAGATAATCCATTTAGGCTTATTCAAAACCTGTCTATGGATATATTTCACTCAAGTAAATGCAAAAAATACAGAAAAAATTCAGAAAATCATTTAAATTTTAAATAATTCCAGACAACATAAAAAAATAAAAAATAATTGAATAGTAGAAAAATTAAATAAAATAAAACAAAATAAAGTTAATCGATTTCAATAAATAAATTGCCATTTCTTTATCTCAACAACATACTAAATAGTTAAAGGGAAAAACATCAATAATTTAAAATATTAATTCAGTGGAGGGTCAATAATATTATGCAATAAATTTCTATCGTTTGAAGTAATGCATGTTTTTAACTTCATTTTAAAAAGTTGCACTGTTTTTCAGAAAGTTTGGTAAAATATTAAAAAGTTTCGGTCCAATATAGACAAAACATCGTTGGCCAATACTTTTATATGCCCTACATAAAACTAAGTGGAGAGCTTCTTTATTTCTAGTGTTACGCTAATAACTAATCTCACTTATATATTGTATTATTTTTAAACAAAAATAATAAAACCGTTTTAGAGAATAGCTGCCTTAAATCTAATATAATCAATTCTGAAAACAGTTCTGTGGGGTAAAGGGTTTGAAATAAATAATTTTTAAAATTTTCTTTTGAATTATCTCAAGAGGTTCCAAATACGTTTTTCTTACTCCCTCCCCATCCAATTATACCATATTGTAAAATGGCTTCTGTGAAGGCGTAATATAATATTTTGAGCTGATACAATGGAAGAATTTGTCGACATTGGTAAAATTTAAACATTAGGCCACGAATTGTTGTTTTAACATTATTTACGTGTACGTCCCATCTTAGGTGTGTATCGATAAAGATGCCAAGATATTTGATTGACCCAGCAAAAGAAATAACAAGATTATCAATTGATATAGTGCTGAACTCAGGTAGGTATTTTCTATAAAAAGTGAAAGGTAGAATATTAGTTTTATTAATATTAATTATCAATAAATTTGCTCTAAACCAATTTAACACTCTCCTTAAGTCCCTTTCGACCAGTTCCTTTACATCAGTCCAAGAATGTCATCAGCATAATAAATGATAGTTCCAGAGGAATCTAACGTAAATAAACTGTTTAAATATATAGTAAATAACACAGGCCCTAAAACTGTACCCTGTGGTGCACCACAGGTTACAGTTTCTTCGTCTCTAAACATATTATTTATTGAAACTTTTTGTTTTCTTGATTCTAAATAGCTTATAAACAGATTAAGAACGTTCCCTCTAATTCCGATGTTTTCCAATTTATCCAGCAAAAGCCCATGACTTACGGTATCAAAGGCCTTTTGCTAGATCGATAAAAACACCCAGGCATGGTTTTTTATTGTCGATTGCACTGTATATTAATGAAGTCAGTTCAGCAATTGCGTCTTGAGTTGACAGATTTTTTCTAAAACCATACTGCCTGCTGGCTAAAATTTTATTTTGATCTAAATAATTTACTAAACGCGATTTTATAATTTTTTTCAAATAATTTCGCAATCGAGGATGTTAACGAAATCGGGCGATAGTTTGAAATATTGGTTTTACTGCTTCCTTTGAACAATGGTCTAACCGTTGCAATCTTAAAATGCGAGGGAATCTTTCCACATTCGATGCATTTATTTATAATAAAGCATAAAGGTTCAGCAATAAAATCAATTGTTGTCTTCAATATTTCATTTTTTATACCGTCTGGACCCGGTGCTTTATTATTCTTAAGTTCCAAGACTACTTGTTTAATTTCTCTTACGTTAGTATAGTCCAAATACATAGAATGAGGAAAATTCACATTTTCATTTTCTAATGGTACCTGAACAATCTCAGATGCAATCCTTTCGCCAATATGAGAAAAATATGTATTAAACTCGCAAGCTATGTGATGAGGATCTGTTATTTCATCACCATTCTCTGTTATAATTTTATTTACATTTTTTTCATCGTTTTTATAATTGTTAATAAAATGTTTCACAACATTCCAAAGAGTTTTATTTCAATTTGTGTTGCAGTCTATTTTAGATATAAAGTAATTATATTTTGTTTTCTTTATTAATGAATTTACCTTGTTTCTGTAAATAATATAGTCACGTTTTATTTGTTCATTCTGTGGATGCCTTACATGTTTTTGAAACAGTTTATCTCTATTTTTAATTGAAATTGTTAATCTTATTAGATTTTAAAACTTGTGTAGAATCTGAAATACATTTTACGAATTTGTCATAAAATGTACAAAAAGCTTTCTCAGGGTCTAGGCAATTAAACACTTCGCCCAGGAAACATTACCTAATATTTGTAATAATTTTACATTATTAATTTTTTTGTATAATTCGTCAGTATTTTGAGTATTATTATTATTTAATCCATATTTGATTTTTGTTATAATTGAATAATGGTCTGTAATATTTGTCCTGATTATTGCTGATATGGTACTGTCCCCGAAGAGACCTGATACCACTCTTAAAAATCGAAAAAACAAAATGAAAAAACGAAAATCTCATAATTTTCGTTCCTCTACATATGGTGAAATTTTTTACCCTAATTAAGAATCACCCGGTATACAATTTTTTGCTTAATTTCTTGGTTAGTATCTTATAGCTTAGTTACCCCCTGTATATTAAAACAGAAATATTATTATTTGCTAAATCTGACCTCTTTTGATTACGCAAAAATATGTTAAACAGAAGAAAGACAAAGAGAAGCCATATATGTGTTGTTATTATTTTCACATTTGCCTAATAAAGACTTTCACAAAATAAAAAACAAACAACAATAGCACATGAATTATTGCGTAATGAATGATTATTAGTTTGTAAATCGCTGCACGTTCATGCTTGTACACATTTTTATGTTAATTATTAATAATCTGGCAAGGCGCCGCATTTTTATACCGCATTAATTAAGCGTTCTTACAATTTTTTTGCACACTGTGAAACGATGGATGATAACTAGCTACATATATCAGCGGTTTCCAACAAGTCTCGTAATATTTTTATTTTATAATGGACACAGTCATGTTTTTAACCATTATTCATATTTATTACAACGAATTGTAGTATTAGGTATAGTAGGAGAACCCGCTTTACTGACGGGACGTGCGGAGTAAAACGCTACAGAACGAAGAGCTGGATTTACCTGTAATTGCTCGCTCGTTTACATTCTCAATGTAGGTTTTTGTGCTCAGTTTAGCTAGCAACAATTTAATTGTAAAAATATAGTTAAAAAAAACTAAAAAACACGCTTTTAAAGCACATCAAACTAAAAAGTGAAAAATAATTATTAATATAAACTGAAAACAATAATGAACGAAAAATACTAGTATTATTGTGAAAAAAGCGTGGGTTGCTCGATATACGAAAAATATGGCACAAAGCGCCCCACGCTTTTTTCACAATAATACTAGTATTTTTCGTTCATTATTGTTTTCAGTTTATATTAATAATTATTTTTCACTTTTTAGTTTGATGTGCTTTAAAAGCGTGTTTTTTAGTTTTTTTAAACTATATTTATTTTTCACTTTTTAGTTTGATGTGCTATGAAAGCGTGTTTTGTAGTTTTTTTAAACTATACTTATATTGCTTATTGATGCTGATATTATAACATATTACGATCCAACAGATATTTCTGAAAAAAAAATATTTTTTTATTTCAGCCATGGGATTTGAACTCACGCCCGAGGAGTCCGTCGTTTCGCGTCGACTCAGACTTGCCCGCTCTGCCAACGACCGAACTGACAATCACGGAATATACTTACAATATTAAGCCTCTTGCTCTCACGCAGAGGATACGTGAGGAAAGGACTGGCGATCCTGATCAGGATAATGATATAAACTTATCAAATTATTGTATTGTTACCGGTTCTTCGTAAGTGTACAAAGTTTCAATTAAATCTGTCCGTTTAAAGTGGGTCAAAATCGAGTCCAAAGAGTCGGTTACAAACAAACATACAAGTGAAGCTAATAAAAGCGTGTTAAAAACAAGTTGTAACATGAAATAAAGTATTGAATTTAAAGTATTGACTACATATAGAGTAGTTGCAGTCTTCATGTTCTCTTAATATAAATTGTTACTACCCAGCAAGAACCGCGAGGACTAAAACTAAAAATAAGTTCTAATAGTAAAGTTATTATATAATAAAAACAGAAACACGTATTTTTGTCAAAATGAGAAAATAATAATATTAATAAATAATAACATCCTGAAAAAGAATATTTCTCAAGCACTGAACTACGAAAGCACAAAGACGGAAATAAATAATACAGTTAATATGACAAAATTCACTTCTTCACCTCATATCACTTCACTTTACCTCACCTCACATCGCTTTTTCCTCTGAATCCTCGCCCTTCTCACCCTCTTCTTAATTTTCAGATGAACTGCTATCCTCGTTTAAATTTATAATAAATTTATTTCCACCGAGATTTCCACCATTTATATGACATTCAGAAATTTTTAAATAATCATCCTCAATTGTAATTACTTTCAAAATTCTTTTTTCCCAATCTTCTTTGTTAATTTTCGACACTTTATTTTCTCTACTACTTTTTTATCGAATTTCGTAAAAGTATTTTATTTTCTGATATTTTTCTTTAATTTACACCAAATTAATTCAATCGGGTTGAGAATAGAAAAATATGGCGGTAATCTCAACACTTTGTATCTCTCCGTAGAAGTGTCTATAATATACTTCTCATAATGTTTCATTTGCAGGAGTTCCAAGAGTTGTGCTTTATTATAATTTTCCTCATAATAGAGATAATATTCCATTAAAAAAAATTTGTAACTCCAACTTAGTACAACTCATGTTAGAAATTTTATATAGTTGTCTCGCATGGTACTTCGCATTGTCATTCCTAGATCCATCATTCCATACTTTTTTTATAGTGTCATGAGTATCACACCAAGTTTCATCTATATAATAAATTGATCTATTTTCCCTTTTGAGTTCTTTTATCTCTTCTAGATATGAATCTCGCCAATCCACTATTCGTCGGTATATTTTAGATGATAATCCACTTCTTTTTAGTTTTCAGTCTACCACATCAATATTTGAGATTTAATTTTTTTGATACGCGTCGTAAACTAAAGTTCTTAAATGTTTCGCTAACGATGGGTCCAGAGTTTTCGATTGACCGATGTCGGATCGTTGTTTTCTGAGAAGGGCACCTTCTTTTACCAATTTGTGTATTCTGGGACGGGGAACGTTAGTCAGAGATACTGTTTCACTTAGTACATCTATATCATTCAAATTAGGGTCACTCGTCACTTCAAAAGATTATTGTAAACACTAAAGCAAATTTGTTTCGCTTGCTCGTTCAAATGTAGCCGATTTTTTCTTACTGAAAACTGATGAACTTTGATTTTCTTTATCACTGTAATCACTATCACTTTCATTTTCACAAACACAATGAGATATATACGTAGAGGCCTCCCACGGTCAAAACTTTTTACAATAAATATGATAACCTTCTTATATTATTTACTAAACATACCAGCAAATAAACATATATAAAATAATTATGCTAAACAAATCGGTAACAAAATTAAGGGCGGACCTGAACTATCACAGAATGTAAGTGAAACTCCGCCTCGGTCGTGTGCCAACAAAAAAAAAACAATCATCTTTCTCGCTTTAATGTATGCGGTGTAAAAGACGGAAGATATTATGTATTAGACATTTCCCGCCCTCATGTAGCGTCCTACCCCGCACCTCCCCTTCACTATAGCGATTTATCGTGCTATAACTGTTATTCTATCTCATTATTTTCTTGTACAAGCTCTTTGACATCAAAAGTTTTCGGAAAATATTTGTTAAAATAATAACTTCAGATATGCACGGTATAATTAAGAAGTTCCTCTGGGGTCAATACTTGGTCCGCATTTTATTATTATTATTAAGTAGAAAAAAGTTAGACATGATTAAATTGTTTTTCAATTTGTTTGTGATCGTTGTTTTTAGTACTTACTTTTTATTTGTATAATATTACTTATTTACTTTTTATAATTGACATCAGCATCTGGCTTGAAATTCAATTGATTCTGATGAAGAGGAATATAGTCCTAGAAATCGGCCAAATGAAATAATTGTGTTTTATTTATGTCCACTTGCACACTATTCTTCGTTTATGGTAGATATTTGTTTGGACACTAATTTGCTGAAACTGTTTTTAAAATGTTCAGTGTAAAATATAAAAGCTCTAATGAATTTAAAATAACTCTTAATCTTTCTTTGTAATCGATTTTTAATCTGACATGAGACAATAGCGCCATCCTTTGAAAATAGCCTTTCCGAGGAAATCGTCCTACCCACAAATAAACGGTAGAAAACAGTTAAATTTTTTTTGTTGGAAAATTGAAAGCGATACCTGATGCGGTAGATTCTGGCTAAAAATGTAACTTATCGTACCGTATCGTAAACTGTAATACCAGTACAAAATATGGATGATTGGGAAGAAAAGTTCTGGTACCCAAAAAGATCGTACCGTATCGTGCATCCCTATGGTCAAGCCGGTCAAAGCTTTAAAGAAATTAGTATAGACTTCGTCTACCTGATTTTCGTTGTCTAATATTTCAGATATATGTATATTGGGTTTTTTCCACAAGGTTCGAGGTTATGGAACGTCCAAACATAAAGCTTGCTGATGTGTTTCAGCTATAGTATACAAGTAGATTTTTGGGTTCTTTCGTTTATTCAGAATGAACTGAAATCTTATTATATAAAAAGAAAAATATTAATAATGGCTATTATGCTATGCTCTGTTTCAACTAAAAAATGTATTAGTATAAATCAGGTCATAAGTGTTTATTATATACTGTTTCTATTATTTTCTGTTTTATTAATGATTTTCTATGTTTTATTAATATGAGCGTTGGAATTTTTTTTGTATATTCTTTCAAGCTTCATAAAAAGTACATATTTCAAACTGACTATGACCCAGATCAATTAATAAAATTATTTATTTATGCGAATAGCATTCGGTAACCTTCGAATACAATTTTTACAACTGTTTATAAATTTTCTCTTGTAACATTTGAATGAACGGATTAGAAAATTACGATGTGCAGTTATTTCTACGTATTGTCAATTCAACAACTATTACTTTTCTCACTGGTGTAGTAGATGGAAAGTAAACCCTGCTAAAATATTTGACCCGAATGAAATTTTCCACAATGTGACAAGACCTGTTTTCATGGCCAAGTAGGTTTTTATTCTAATTATCCTTGATACTGTCACGCATTCTGATAATTTCCTTTCATGTGATAGATAGAATTCAGCTACGCTCGTTTTCTTTCTACCATAAATTTTAATATATTATTCTTGTTTTTATACTAACCTAAATTTCTTTCTAATGAGATAGGGAACTACTCCCCTTTAAAGGGTGGCTCAAAACTGATGATTCGTCATTTATTTTTGGGATGTCGCCAAAAATGTTATGATAGTTTGTAATTGATGTCTGCTGTAAAGTTTTTCATAAAGTCAGATAGATAAATTGAAACGTTGCAAAAATTTTGATAGAAGCTTTATTTCTATATTTTTTTTACACGTTAACTATTTATAAAGTGTGTCATTCGAATACGTAGATGTACATTTTGGAAATATTTCAGAAGCGGCAAAAAGATGCAACTTTGTAGGCCATGAATTTTTATACAGAAGAGTTTGTAATTATTATTCCTCAAAAGTCAATTAACTAGATTGTGCCCCCACAAACTAGGATTTTCGAACTCGGAAAGTCATGCAAATTTACCCTCTGCGCCGCACTAGGGTAAGAAGTTCTTATTCACAAATATGCTTTTAGATTAATAATACAAATTATTTAAAAAAATAATAATAAATTTCGTTTAAAGCAGGCAACTACTCCAACTTTTTCTGGGTCTGTTAAGGATATAAAATTTACATTTACATTTACAATTCACCTTATAGATGCCATCTGTGCGCCGACTGCGAATATATTTTAAATAATGGGCCTCGTGGCCGAGCGGCAAGGATAGTTACCTATTTTCCTGGAATCCTGGTTCAATCCCCACATTGGCCGTTTCCATAAATCGGCATCACCTTTGTGCGCTTTACTAACTCACAAAGTTAACAATTCAAAAAAACCATCTCAGATCAGCAGTTCTAACCGTGCCGCTAGTCGGCCTCATTCAGGCGTTCTCCCGCTAAAAAAGCACACCGTGCGCGCGACGGATCCTAGCCGTGCACAATTCTGTCCAACCGCACAGTAGCGTTGCACTAAATATGTAGTACAATAAGGTTTATTAAAGTTATTTTATTCGAATTTGGAATTTAACTTATAATTCGAATGATATCCATATAGTTTATGAGGAATATAGCCCAAATTATTAATCTAAAGAAAGCGGACCGTTACAGAGGTACATTTTAGGATACAGGGTGTTGTATTATAAGGGGTGTTTAATTCTAATTTTAATTTAGTAATTACAAATGGCGCTTTGAGATGGGGCGTGGCCAAAATTGACATTATTGTGCTTCTCCTGCCTTCATTAATTTATTAATGAATTTCGATCATGGCAAGGTGGGTGACAGATGGCTAACATAAGCCCAATTATTCTAAAAATATTAATCGTCAATTGAATTATGTGCCGCCTTAGATGAAAAGTGGAATGTTGTTTTTCCATAAATAATAGGTGGATGGAACGCACTTCTGAGGTAACAATTCTTTGTTGTAAAGGGTAAAAATTATATGCAGGTAGCTTTCAGTTAGGTCTTGAAATCTCTTTTAGAGAATAATCGTGCATATTATTCTTGTCCGATATTCTCTGAACTGATGCATATATACTACCCTTTATTCTTCAATCCCGTACCTTATAGAGTAGGGCATGTGATCACAAAACTACTGGGGCGTGTGGATGTGTCAAGTCGAAACAGTACTTAACCCGGATAAGTTAATGAGTGTAGTGATGGGCATAGTCGAATGACTTCGATAATCGAATGATTGGTAATGGAGTTATTTTGATAATCGAGTGATTATTCGAATGATCACTCGAATACTTTTGTATTAAAATCTTGAGAAGTATGGAATGTGTCATTCGATTTATACAACACTCGATGCTAAATAATGAGTACCAACGCAAGATTCGTATGTTTCTACATTGGCAGCGCTTATTGGGTGCATGCCAGGCACTTCGCGCCTTAAATTTAACGAATGGCGATTGGTGAGCATATCTTCCTTTCACTTTATTTGTTTGTAATCTCCAGAATCTCTGCTTGTATCCTGCAGGTATAATGTTTTCTTTCTAACTATAATTGTTTTAATATATAAGCATTTTTTTAAATAAAACCTGTAGCTAAAAAGTCTGTGGTTTGGAATTACTTTAAAAAAATCCTCAGATAACAAATCAGCAACTTGCATATTGTGTAAAAATGAGTTAAGATTTTTTAGTAATACCACAAATTTACAACAACATTTAATGAGGATTCATCCAATACAGTTTTTCGAAACTCAACTGCCAAAAAATAGTCAACCTGACAATAATACAAATGAACACACAGCAACACCAGGACTGTCAACTTATTTTCTTTCATATCAGACACATTTTGAGTAAAATCAATATTATTTTTTTATCATATATTTTATTTCAATATAATTTTATTAATATTCGCAGCTGTAGCAAATTTGGAATTTAAACTAGCTCCGATAACGTCACTCATGTCAATTACCATCACTGAATTATTTTATTTATTTGTGTCACCGCGTGCCGGTTACCGTTTTAGTTCTCGGTGCTCGTATTTTGTGCCATCCAAGATATGAAGTCTCAAATCATTCGAATGATTTATGTCTTGTAATACAGTTGTGTGTCGATTGTTCTCGGTTGTGCTTGGCATACAACTAGTTATAATCAAGCGATGAGAAATCTGAAATCATTCGAATGATGACCATGGATTCTCGAGATATTGTAATAATCGAGTGATCGCTTGTTTTTCATTCGAATTATCCCATCACTAAATAAGTGTCCCGACAAAGTAAAAACTAGCTCAGACCTCAGGGCGTTTACACCCAGTTTATCTTAATTTCAGTACAACTCATTAATTACTTTACTTAAACTTTAACTTACCATGAATTGTTCGTTTTCGTTATAAGGTGGTGCTTTAAAATAAAATATCAAATTCAACAACTATAAAACAGATTATATTCATATAAATTTCATAAAAGAAGATAAAAAATATCAATAATTATTTACATTACCTTTTGATAACATGTGCCTCAACTACTAATTATAGTACTTACTAATGAAACAACCTTTATCCTATATAAAACTAAATAAATATGGGGTTGATATTCCCTTATCATAAAAAATATATATACAGTTACCAGCCACCAGCAGCACATAATGGTAGGTACTCCTCGATTGCTTGTCCTCTCCTCTAAAAAAACATTGACGTAGTTTTCCATGAAACACCAAAACATCATATACTGCACTCGACGCGCGTTTCGCCAACCAAGGTGGCATCATCTGGATATGATTAAAACTAACCTTATGCCAACAGTGTATCCTATTTATACCTAAACTATTGGCGAACCATGACCCACTAACCAATAAAGGCGGCTATTTACGATTAGCCCTCTGTCATACTATTTTTACAGAATAAGATTTACAGGAAAAAACTACTCAGCGGACAAAAGCCCTGACTTGCATTGAATTAAACCTGCAGGTCTTGTTTGGTAACTATGATCATTTATCAGTTCCTCACTAGACACTAGACCGGTTTTAAAGTTGTTATGTTCTCATCAGTATGCCATAAGTAATGGAAATGACAAATAATAATAGCAAATCAGGCTAGCCCAAAGCAGATTGAGCAAGACAGATATAGTGAGTGATGTGTATCCCTCTGGTGGTCAGTGCTACTATACGTCAGACATCACTTATGTCTTAGTGACTGATAGCGACTTGCAAAGCAGGTACCAAGAGCTGCGACCTCTAACCCTGGTGGGTTAAACTATATACTGAATAAGATTTACAGGAAATAACTATTCAGAGGACGGATACTAGCAATGACCACCAGAGGGATACACTTATCACTCACTATGTCTGATTATTAGTACACTTTGTGATTTCCAATCTTTCAAATGTATCCAGCTGTCTAGTATTTGTTACATTCCCAATTAATCTTAAATTGCTAATATCTATTTTATGGTTGTTCTCAAACGCATGTTTGTCAACACTAGACTTATCTGTTCTACCATATTTGAGATGGACCATTGCTCTTTGATTCTAGTTTGAGTTGATCGTCTAGTTTGTCCAACATACTTTTAATTACAGTTCTTCGGAAATCTCCGACTTTTCGTTTGTTTCAAATTTGTCGTGGATTGCCTAAAAGTTGTTGAAAGTTTATTTCCCGATGAATGAGTCACTGTCGTACCTATATCTTTAAAAATCTTACCAATACCACGGGTGAATCGATGGTCGAATGGAATCGATACAAATTTCGGATTTTTTCTTTCATTTTGAAAGGTCGAAGAATTTCGAAGCGACTCTTTAAACTTTCTTTTCTATATTATTTTACTAATTGTTCTTACAGAATATCCATTACTCGCAGCTATATGCTTAATCAATGCCATTTCTTTATCATACCTCTTATTGAGGGAGAAGTTTGGACTAGAAAATTAAAATTCGCCATTTTAAGTTGAGCACAATGGTGAGAGTCCTTAGGGATATATCTTAGAGTACTGGTGTCTTTCCTGTGTATGTCAATTTTTAACTTATTTTCACTATTTCTAATTAGTAATACATCTAAAAATGGTAGTTGTCCAGAGTTTTCAATTTCACATATGATTTTAACTGACGTGAAACGACTGTTTAATTTAGAAATAAAGTTGTCAATATCAGCGACTTTTGTATCAATCACTGCAAAAATATCATCCACAGACCTAAGCCAAATCCTGGGGAAATACACGAATTCTTCTTTTGCTTTTGTCTCGAATCTGTTCATGAAGAAACTCGCAATGGATGGTGACAAAAAGTTACCCATTGCTGTTTCTTCATGTTGTTCGAAGAAATTATAGTTGAATCGAAATCAATTTTTTTTATGTAAAGTTTAGTGAGTTCAAGATATTCTTTTACTACATTTTGAATGAGATTGTTTAATTTGAGGAGATCCTTAAGATAGTCCAAGGTCTGTGGTATCGAAACACTTGGAAACAATGAACAAACGTCAAAGGAGATCAAAATTTCACCTTATTGCCACTGAATATTTTTTACCTTATTAATGACATTAATAACAGAGAAACTAGGTGGTTCAATAGGTAAATCGAACTCCTCTGTTAACAATATTTGATAAATTGGCGATCTCATTGTTAAGACAATATGGCGCACCTACTTTTCTAGTTTATGTATCTTAGGCAAGCAATACAATCTAGGTACACTTAGGTTAGATACATGCAACCTTCTATTTAAAGCTGGAGTAATGAAGTAGTTGCAGGATTTAAGTACATTTCTTACTTCAGTAATCATTTTTGGTAATGGATTTCTAGAAAGTTTTTTATAAGGACCATTACTAATCAGAGTGTCTACCCTTTCAAATAGTCCTCTTTATCTAAAATAACCTTATTGCCCCTATCAGCTTTTAAGTAAAAACATATTTTTCACGTAACTGTTGGATAATTTTTCAGTCCTTTGTGGATTTTGATTTTCTATTTACTTTAGTGACAATATTTGTTGAGTTGTTTCTGAAGTTTCTCTGACAAATCCTAAAGAAGAATCAGGAAGGTATTGAATTGAATTTCAACCAACATTCATCTAAAATGCCTTCGAGTGTTGTATTGGTATTGAGTGCAATATATGGTATTTTGTTGTTTCGTGGAAAACTGCGTCGGTGTTGTCTTCACATCAAAATTTCCAACTCACTTCAGCTCTACTCTAAACTCTTACTCGTCATCTTTTTCTCGACTTGAAATTCTTACACAGCGCTCACGTACATAACTCTTTAGCCTTAAACGAGCAAAATAATAACAGCGCCAAAGCATCGAAATCGATGCATTTTTCAAGAAAATGCATCGAAATCGATGCATTTTTCAAGAAAATTATCCAAATGTTAGGGGTAGTGAAAGTTTTTTTTTTCGCTGTTAAGAGACGTCTTCTCGAACATCAATGCTCGCAACTGATGAATGATAATTACCGACATCGACGTTTAATTAGAACTCCTGAGCGTAAGGAACATATTTTGGAGACTTGCAGAAGACCCAATAAAAAAAGAATATTCGTCAAAACATTTTTTTAAGCAGTTTTAGAAATTGACCTATTGGGACAATTCTCGAAATCTTTTCTTAAAAAAAGTTTGATTTTATCAAAAACAAAAATAATTTTATTTTTTGCAACTATTTTGGCGAAATATTTCATTTCATTTGGATTTGGCCTTTCGTGATAATTCTGAACAACTTCTCTTAATAACCTTTTTTTTATAAAAAAAATTACTATAATAAGTTTTTTTGTATTTTTCCTTTCAATATTGGATCGAAGGTGGCTTTGCATTTGAAAAGATTTTGTGGTAGATCTTAATGATCTCTACCTTTTAAGATCAATTTGGTTTAAATCGGATAAGACCTAAAGAAGTTATAGAGGTATTACATTCTTAAATAAGTCGCACTGTATATATGGATCTAGTAGAAGAGGAAATTTACTAAAAAGAAAGCGTGAACTTACACTACGTTCAATTGTTTGTTTATTACATTGCACGGTTTGGGCATTTTGCGCTGAAGATTAGTTTCAAGAAGATGAACCTACTTTTGAGAACCATCCTGCGGTTTTTTGTAATTTTCTGAACAGTTAAACTTTTGAGAAACACAGGTTTTGTGGGAAGAGAAATGTAGTAAACAAACTTTTTTCTCCGTAATAAACTGTTATATAACACAAATTTATTTCTTGGACAACAAACCGTTTTGGAAAAGTTTAGTGTGTTGACCTTGGCGAAGTTAATATGTAGCGGCAGGTATCAATGAAATTATCAATTCCTCGTTCTCTTTTCGCTTTTTTTTATCGTATTTATTATTTAAAAAAAAAACGTGTTACACAATTTGATCCTCAGGCACACAATTTATAAATATTTGCACATTTTTATTTTTCAATGCTAGAGTGATCAAACTAAGTAAATGTTAAAATAAAAATGAATAATGTTCATATTTTGAATTATGAAATTAAAATATTTTTTTAAATATCTTCATATTTTTTGAACCCCTCAATGAATGGGATAATAATGAAAGAAGTTATGCAGCAGACTAAGGTTTTTTTTTGTTGTAACTGGGAATCATTTCTCAAATGTAAATTTTCTTTTTTATTTATTTATTTATTTTATTTATTTAGTTAATTAGGTTAACTTGGAAAGAAAGTCTTAAACTAATCAATTACAGATAAAGGAATGAAAATGAAAATGAAAATGAAAATGAAAATGAAAATACTCTACAGTATGTTAGCATGCATTATGTGAATGAAAATTATTTTAACAAGGTATATGGTTAATTTGGAAGTAAACTGGAAAATTTGTTTTTAAATTGGATCAAACTAGCAGAAAAAATATCGACAGTTTGCAAATTGTTATAATTTCTACACATTGAAGTGATGAAAGGAAATGAAAGTGATGAAAGGAATTTGATACTTTAATATGAAATGTGTTATTTCCCCTTGAGCAAATACGAGGTATATTGAAAAATATGCATCTTAACAAAGAGGGAGAGTCCATAATGTTATGTAAAATTTTATAAAGAAATAGTAAATCCCCCATCTCTCGCCTTTTTCGAAGAGGAGATTATAATCATAGTTCCTCTCAGGGTAAATACCGTGTTTTTTTATAAAACAAGAATTTTAAAAATCTTTGGACATTTTCGATTAGAGCTGTATACTTTTCATGGTACGGATTCTAAATAGTACTGCCATATTCCAGTTTACTCCTCACAAGGGCTATATATAGACTGCTAATTACCTTGACATAGGAAAACTCCTTGTTCTTTCTTAAAACAAAATCTAACATTTTGAGTGCATCTGATACAATGTTATTGATGTGAAGCGAGAAAGAGAGTCCTTCGTCAAAAGTAACCCCAAGATCCTTTGTTTCTGAAACACGCATAAGCAAAGCACCATTGATGTGGTAATCGAATGGAATGATACTAACCTTGTGAGTAAAAGACAATTATTTTGCATTTCTTAATATTAAGCGATAGTTTGTTTTCAGTACACCAGTTATTTAAGGAGGTCAAATCTTTTTGCAATTGAAGACAATCAGTAATGGTATTGACTTGGTTAAAAAATTTTAAATCTTCGGCGAATAATAATTCAGAAGAAATTATGTGATCGCAAATATTGTTAAAAAAAATGAGAAACAAAAATGGTCCAAGATTGGATCCCTGAGGTACTCCTGAACTAGCTACAAATGTATTAGATTTGACACCTTCATATTCTACGAAAAGCTGTCGGTTGGTTAGATAGGACCACAACATTCGCAAAATATTATTGGAAACATCATCTTCATTTAGTTTTTGGAGCAACTTTAAATGTGATACACGATCGAATGCTTTACTAAAATCTGTGTATATAACATCCACCTGATGCCTAGTGTCAAGAGATTCGGGAACATATCGCGTGAATGAACATAGATTAGACGTTGTGTTGCGCGCTTTCACAAAACCATGTTGCTGTTCGGAGAGTGCAGGTTTCACATATGCAGAAAGTGTATCCGATAAAATGATTTCTAACAGTTTGGAAAAAACAGAAATTAGAACAATTGGTCTATAATTCCTGATATCTGCAACAGAATCAGATTTATGAACTGGACAAACACGAGACAGCTTCCATAGATCAGAAAAAGTGCATGATTTTAAGATTAGATTAAAAATAAACTTTAATGGTAGCATAAAACATTGAATACAATCTTTAATCACTAGGGAAGGGATATTATCAGGCCCACTTGATAACTTACTTTTCAGTTTTTAACAGCGTTTATAATTTGGTTTTCCGATATTGCATTTAGTGTAAATAAATTGTTTATCTTCCCTAATTCGAGCAAGTTAAGGTTATCTAGACAGCTTTGGTCACCAAGTGGAAGAAATACACTTTTAAAATGTTTAGCAAAGGCATTGACTATTAGGCTTGATGAAGTTAAGGATATACTATTATATAGCATAGAACCTGGAATACGTGATTTTTTCTTTTTTGAGCTTACGAAGCTCTAGAAATTGTGTGGATTGTTTAGTATATTACACTCACATCCGTTCATATAGTTTTTATAGGCAGTACTAATTTCATTTTTAATTAAACGTCTAAGGCGTTTTACTCTAAAGGTAGAAAAGCAATTTACGTTTTCTGTACACTTTTAAGTAATGATTTTTAGATTTAATGTTATACATTATTCTACTGTTAAACCAACACGGGTACTTAAAGGTTGCAGCGGTTTTTAATGGAACACATAAAAGTAGAATAGTTTGCAGTTTATTATTAAAATAGTCACAAGCTTGATTGACGCCATTATGTAAAGTAAGTTCGGACCAGTCAACTTCACTTAACAATTG
The DNA here is from genome assembly GCA_029963845.1 of Rhamnusium bicolor. Classification (NCBI taxonomy): domain Eukaryota; kingdom Metazoa; phylum Arthropoda; class Insecta; order Coleoptera; family Cerambycidae; genus Rhamnusium; species Rhamnusium bicolor. Next base: position 82,590 of record JANEYF010002499.1, read on the forward strand.
ATACAAACGATTATAATTTGCTTTTCTAAAGTTGAACCTAGGATATAAAGTTGTTACTTTTACCAATATTCAGTGATAAATTTATTAGAAGACCAGGGTGATGTGTATCAATGGGTACTAATGGATCAGTATCTTCAGTAATTTCACAAAATATATTTTCGGACGAGATCACTAGATCTAGTAATCTGTTGTTGATGTTAGTTATTTTTTTATGTTGAACAAAACCACAGAAGTTGAGAAATCTAAAAAAGCGTGAAGTGTACCTCGTTAGATGATTGTCGTTGTAAAATGTTTGTAGATCAGGTAGATTGAAATCGCCCAAAATTATCATCCGATCGAGGTCGTGTTGGTTTTCAATGAACTCAAAGAACTTTTCCAGATCATCATAGTTTATATTAGGGGGAATAAGAGCATTACAAATAGACTATGACGTAATCTTTTGACGCAAACTAAATCTATCTTTTCAATGGGACATAAGATATTATACACTTCTGATTGAAGGGAGCTGTCTATAGCCAATGGGACACCACCTCCAGTAATTCCAAAATTCCTATCCTTCCTGTAAACGACATAGTTGTCTGGAAATAGTTCATTGTTGAACACACCATCTCTAAGCCAACTTTCTGTCGCCGCTATTATTGTGTGGTTATGAGTAAGAGAATTATTTAGGAACATGTGAGTCTTGGTGTTAAGACCTCTACAATTCTGATAACAGATAAAAATATTGGAGTTCTTTGAGGAGTTGCTGGATGTATTTAAACATTTTTTGACTTAATAATAGGAATACCGTTAACACTTTTTGGTGAGGCAATATTTTTTTGCTTCTAATACTACTAGTATGAATACTATTATTTTATTCAATTATTTGAAATGTTTTCTTTAATTTATTGTCTACCTAAACATTTATACTAGCGCATTGAGATAAGAGAGACAGTATTTATAAATTTGTCTTTTTGTATAATATATCAAGCGTGAAACATGACACATAGAGTGTGTCCGTAAAGTATGGAATAAATTCATTATTTCTCAAACCAATTTCAATTGCGCACCGTATTATTTATTTTTTGTTTATGACGTCATCACTAGTTTCCGTTATGATGTCATCGATATTTTTAAACGGGACACCCCGTATATTTCTCAATTTTTGGATTCTGAATCAACAGCTGATTCCAAAAATGTATCACACTTAGGATCTAAAATTGATAAGTTGAAAGATACGGCCATTTTGAATATATGAATTTACTAATTTCTTATGTTTTGTTTGAACAAATAATAGTCACCAGAACTAACGGTTAATAATAAAAACAATTTATAGTAAATGTTCGAAATATACTCCTTGTTGTAGCTGACAGTACCCTAAACAGTGAATAAAGTGATAAGACAAATAGAAAAATTCTCTTAAAATTATTGGTATGACCGGTTTCGTGAACAACCAAATTTACTTCACATTATCAGGCACGGGATGTGAAGTAAATTTGCTTGTTCATGAAACCGGTCACACCAATAAAGGAATTTTATGATAATTTTTCTGTTTGTCTTATCATGAATAATTACTCATATGGGATTAACCTACCTACGTTAATGAATAAAGTATTGCTGAACCTTGTTTATAGTTTTCTGAGAAATGATGTTGGTTCTAATTCTCTCTTTTAATTCAACAATATCATCCGGTTTGGTTTTATAATTTTTTTACGTAGCCCCACAAAAATAATCTAATAGATTGAAGTCCGGTGACCTTGGTGGCTGTTCGATGGGTCCATGTCTACCAACGCACCTATTCAGAAATATTTTGTCAAGATACCTTCGAACGTCTGTTACATAATGGGGAGGCGCACCATCCTGTTGATACTACAGGCTTCCGTCAATATTTCGAGAATTAATTCTATTGGGGAATAAATTTCATAACTTTGGGATGAGATAACCCATTAAAAATTGGAGATATGCTGGTCCATTTACAGTTCCATCGAGAAAATGGGGTCCAGTGATTCTATTTCTTACAATTCCTTCCCACACATTTACCTTTTGTGGATAATGTGTGTGCTGCTCTCACATTCAATGAGGGTTTTCCCTTGCCAGTATCTACAATTCTGGCCATTCATTTCACCATTTAATTCATCGAAGAAAGTAATATTTTTTATCAGAAGAGGATCACCATTGTACATGTTCGTCATTGTTTCACAAAATTGTATCTTCTGATCTGGATCATCATCACTTAGTTCTTGCACCAGCTGAATCTTAAAGGGATGTCATTTCTCTAATGTTAATATTGTATGTATAGTATTTCTAAAGCCAGTTGAAACACTATAAAAACGCCGACAAAGGATTTTATCAACTAAATGAGTAAATCCCTTTGTCGGGCGTTTAAATTCCTTTGTCAGTGTTTTTATAGCATTTCAACTGACTTTGGATATACTTTACTGACGTTTTAGTAAAATCATAATCGCAACTAACCTGGCGAAAGTCATATGTGGATTTTTATCAACAACTAGTAATATATCTAATTTTGTGTCCTCGTCAACACCTGGTTAACCTATTTTGGGTAAATCCTCCACCTTACCAATCTTTCTAAATTTATTTTCAATTTTACTCACTGTCGATTGAGTTATGGGTCGTTCTGGACATTTAGTATTAAATAAATTACATACTTCTTGTTGAGTTCGCATCCTATCACCATATCCAATCCTCGTAAGAATTTCAATTCTCTGCTTTATAGAGACACTCATGTTATAAATTAAAATAAATCGACAACAATTATTGAGAAACCACTACTGGGGTAAAGTATTATTAAGTGATTTTTTTCTAAATATTTTTGTTTTAAGGAATAATGAATTTATTCCATACTTTACGGACACACTGTACATTATTTGTTTATGTAATATCCATAGATACTTACATAGAACTGTTGATACTTAAGAATTATACAATATCAATTTTGTTCAATTCTTCTTTTAATATCGGTAACCACGTTGTACCAAAATCTACACACCAATGGGATAAACATTTTTCTTCATTCAATAATATTATTGCCGATTCCTTAATTTTTCTTTTTTTGCTGTCCGCAAGAAAAATGAGTAGGTATCTTTGGATATTACATAAACAAATAATACATATGTCAAGTTTAACGTTTGACATATACTACAAAAAGATAAATAACTTTGAAAAAGGTTATAGATTCTTTTCCGAAACGTTAGGGAAATATATTATTATTTTTGTGTCACATATTAGTTATCAAAAAATCTCTCAAAAAACATCTTTTGACATAAAAAGTCACAAACGCAGAGGTTTATTTTTCTAGTAGCATACTGGGCAACTAACTGTATTTTTAGATAACCAAGAATTATTCATGTGGTAGTAAGCCCCAAGAAAGATAATGAAAAACGTAAGATCTTAATAAGAAAATTATATATTCAAATTTATAAACCTTGGAGTCACTTCTCAGATCTGGGAAGATCTCTATGATAATACTTTAAATCAACTGAATGTTGTTCAAAACTATATTATGAGAAATTATTTTTTCAATAAAAAACAGAAAAAACTATATTTCCTATTTTTATTTCTAGAGGAGTTCCAGCCAATTTATCCTACGGTTCATCCGAGATATGCATTCTGTCACTAATCTAATATACGACTTATGTAAAGCCATTATTTTTAGCTTTTAACCTTGAGAAAGTCCGAAAACTCGAACGAAACGTAGGAGAAATTGTTCATATACCTGGCTGGAAATCCTCTAGAAATAAAAATAGGAAATAAATTTTTTCTGTTTTTTATTGAAGAAATAATTTCTACTTTAATAGCCAACAACTTCTGTAAAATATCATCTATATTATGAGTTTTTTTTTAAAATAGAATCTATATGTTCGATGTTTTTATTATTTTAGCATACTTATTTTGTTTTAAATCTGAAAATAAATATTTTGAATAAATATTTTGTGAACTACTGTTACCAAACGGTTGTTCGTTTAGAAAATCTATGATTTACATCAATTTTAACACCAAAGATGTTTAGTATCTTAGCTCGTGATATATGATCAACAATTAAATACAATAATTGAAGCAGTTATTAAAGAAACGGCCCAAGTCGTGATTTTTCCGAAATGCGTCTTTTCGTGGATTCGCATTCTTTTACATCAGATACACCACCTGGTGACAAAATAAAAGACGCATCAGATTAAGTAGAGCAAATTAGTTTTAAAAATCTTGGTTAGTAAAAGATGGGTCCAATTTTAGACCCACATTCTGGTTCAAAATAATTTTGTGTACCGAGGTTTTCTACTCCTTCAGTTTATTTTGTCATGGCTAACTCATGGGAAGGTCTTGATGCAAGTTTTATTAAATTAAAAGGATTTGTCAATAAAATGTTTATAATACGACTAATATTTGATATGAAATATACTGATTATTGATATGAAAAATCTGGGATAAAATGAAACCACACTTAGTTGTTTTTACATATGGCCAATAAACAAAAAAAAATTTAAAGTGTATTGACAATTTGTAAAATGTCATTTTTTCGACTTGGGCCATTTTTAACCACTTCAATTGTTTTGTTAACAAGTGCAAAAGTTTTATGCATCAAAACAGTGATTAAATTAATACCCTTTCGTAATAATTATAATTTAATTTTGTATAACCGTATTAAATTAACTTTATTTTTCTCTTCTTCTACCAGTTTGATTTCTTCTGATTTACTTTTGATTTAATAAATATTATGTTTGTAAGATCAATAATTGGGATACGTCTTTTTTATTTTGACTGCGAATACATAACATTTTATTGCTTGTTGTTTGTAATCTTTATTTTCATTGATAATTGTATTGATTATGGAATTTAATAATAATAAATAAATAAATAAACGTAGGTACGAATTTACCAATGGTACGCTTGTGTTATTTCCATCTTTTATAGTTTGCAATATTCCCGTACCTGAAAACTGTTAAAAATACTCTCTTTTCATGCTCAAAATATGCCGTCCTTAATGGTACATCAGCGAAGAACATTGGAGAATAAGGTAAAAATTAGGAAATAGAAAATTATGATTTTATTAGTCCTATGACTTTTTAAGAACCTGTTTTTGGACCAGAGTTGTTTTTTACGTTTTTTTACGAGCACATCATGATACAATGAAACTTTATCTTGATTAGACATCTTAAATTCTTGCTTCCTTTCAAAGTTCAAATGAAAAAAAATATTATGCAATACTATTAAATCTTAAATGGCCTCGAACGTTAAATTTTTATGTTAACATAAATATAATGCAATATTTATTTTATTGCATCGGTGTTTATAAAAAAATTTAGCTGTAAATTATGTAATAATTCTGAAAAGATAAATTATTTGAAGGAACACCGCTTGTGCTTATTTAGCTAGTGTGTTAATGTTTTATACAGCGTTAGTCAAAACACAAGCCATTTTTTCCTTATCGTAATTTATTTTATTGTATTCTATTGACTTTGGTATTATAATTTTTATTAGTATTCAATATTTGCTAACATATTGGCGATTTTGTACCATTTCCGAATTCTAGTGAAAGAGACATCAACTTTTTCATTTTAAATGGTATATCCTGTATATTTTCATGGATTTAGATAGAGGTCTTCAATAAAAATCAAAATTCAACATGTATAATACGGTTCCGGTTAGGATATTTTTCAATAAATATCCTACATGTACCTCTAAAATTCCTTTATTGGTTCCTATACTCTAATATTATTAACATTTATTATTATTATTTTCTTTTCGTTTTAGTTTAAAGGTGTTTGATATGACACTAGATCAAAACCGATGGACGTCAACTGACTGATAGATACCGGACAGTTTCCGTGCATGCAGAACCGGTATATAGGATAATTATATAAAATAAAAATTATTTGTACAGAAAAATTAAAATACCTACCTCGAGTGTTTTAACATTTCATGAAACCTCCTGTACTGTGTTCAAGGCCTGCCTGGCTTCATCTTATAGCGTCGGATTCTCGGACACTTATTTCCATTGTAAACTATTTGACGCTTCGAAATAGTAGACTTTAGCTTGTAACCATGTGTACCATCGCATACATACTACTTATGGTGGTAAAGATAATCCAGAGAAGCTCCTTAAATTATTAGCCTTTATAAATACGTCCTTTGTACTTGAAATTTATCGGTTGACTGCAGGAAATTGGTGACGTACTTTGTCGGCTACGCGATGCAAGGCAAGTTACATGAATCGTATACGTGGATCGTAAAAGCACCTCCCCCCGAAAAATTTTATTTACAAGGGGGTCATGCGGCAACTTGTTCAATAGGGATTTTGATTCTCTATTCAGCAGTATAAATATTTCAAAATTGGGGCATTAATTACTGAGAAAATTAATTTTGAAAATGTGAAATTTTGTGAATGTCTTGTATTTGAGGTATTTTTTATTAAATTATTGGATTTGAAGAAAAATTGTAACTGATTTGTTGTTATTTTTACAATTTTTAATTGTACCCACCAGAAACTTTTTTTAAAGTGGACACAAAAAAATTAGTCAAAAATCCTAAAAAAGTTACACCATTAACAGTGCCGTAAAAAATTATCAAGTGGAATATTTTTGTTTCCAATTACTGTCACTTTATTTTAAGTTACTTACACGCATCAGTATATTTAATAAGATTTACACATTTCAATTAAACGAAACGGTAAACCGCCCGAACTGTCGATATTGGAGCAGAGAAAATCCTCATTGGATGATGGAGGCTCACACATAATTTCCTCAAAAAGTGAACGTGTGGGTTGGTATCATTAATAATCAATTTATTGGAGGCACAGTTAACGGCGATGTATATCTAGATTTTTTGACGAACTTTTTAGTGCCTACATTAAAACACTTTTTCTTGATGTTAATTATCCAAATAAAATAGATATGTCTATTTGGTACCAAAAAGATGGAGCTCCACCGCATTATTCACGTAGAGTGAGAAACTAACAGGTGGATTGGAAGACGTGGAACTATTTAATGGCCACCACGGTCTCCTCATTTGACCCTTCTTGATTACTTTCTATGGGGCTATTTAAAATCAGAAGTGTACATTAATCGACCAAACAATATTGCAGATTTAAAAAATAGGATAACCGAGGAAAAGCCCTAAGGTTATACAAAATGTTATGTTCATAAATCGACTTGCTTGCTGTCAGGCGACTGGCAGTCATTTTGAACATTTAATTTAATAATAAAATAAATTGGAAATACATTCAAATAAATTGGAAATACATCCTTAATATTATGAGATCCTGCACTTCATTTTATGTAAAAGGATGAGATGGGTAAAATTTTGTATTAAAAACAACAACAGATCAGTTTAAATTTTTCTTCAAAACCAATAATTAGCAAAAAAATACCTCAACTGAGTTTACAAGACATTCACAAAATTTTACATTTTCAAAATTAATTTCCTCAGTAATGCCCCAAATTTAAAAAAACTTTATACTGCTGAATGGAGAATCAAAATCCTTTGGGAGTGAACGAGAGGGGTATTATTTTTCATGTAAAAAATGGCAATTTCAAATTAAAAATCGATCTATTTATTTCAGGACTTTTCCTAAAAGTTCATAATTACTTTTAAAATGAATTTATTCCATACATATGGATAGCACTGTATATGCCGCTGCATCTGGTATTGAATAAAGGAAAAATAAACATTGAAAACATGAATTTCATTAACAAACAACAATATTATTTATTAAAAAAACATACAAAATTATAAACAATAACGAAAATCTTAAATCTTTTATGTTTCCACCAATCCTGCGTTTATTTCTCGTAACTCATCGATATTTTTGCTGTTGTTTGGAGGCGTGATTTGTATACTTTGCTCTTATTAGTACTCCAGAGGAAAAATACAAAATCTAATGAGAAGATCATGGGTATTGAAAATGTGGTGTGCCATATAAGACAAATCTTGCAAACTAATAAACGCCAATCATTTCATATGTAGTTAGAAATATAAATTTTGTGGTACTAAGATTGTAATATTAGTAAAATATTAATGATGGAATAAGTTTAAAAGAAAGAATTGTCTTGTTGGAGATAATGTTCGATCTGTCAGAGAGGCAGCTAGGGAATTCAACAACAGATATCCAAATATAAACTCCCGGTTAGCAGACTGTACTGTATTTATTAAATATTGTTGTTAGTTAATAAAATTCATGTTTTCAGTTGTTTTTCCTTCATTTCACGGGTTACTTGAACTATATTAGTGTAAGTATTAATTTCATCTTAAAACTTTTAATATTTTTCAACTAAACTTGATAGAAACCCATTTAAGAGGGTCCTAAATTTAGGGGCGTAATGGTTTTTCATAAAAAAAGCGCTAATGATGCTCTACATTAAAACAAAAAGTCCGATCTAAATCAGCTCACAAATAAAAATTTTACAGGATGTCCAGATTCTTACCGGGCCACACTGTAGACTTACTAGTTTTGTGGTAGCAACAGTCAACGTTTATTTTTCTGCCGTATCATCCCTGTTTATGTAAACAAATTGAGCATAATAGATGGTTAAATTACATGGTTTTCTCTACCTGATGATGCAAAAATTCAGTTGGGGCTCATAAGAAAAACCTAGGTTGATTGTCATTATTACAAAACTAATAGGGTCTATATTTCCAAATGTTGCAATTCTCTCTCTCTACTCACCAGTGTATTCCCAGTTTCAAGCCTGTCAGTTTTAACTACTTTCAGCAGTGAAAATGTTAATTTTCAGTTTTTCCGCCATAACTCCGGAACGATACCAAATATCTAGTTAGTTTTCATGGAGTGTTAAAATCAATTTTAGTCCAATACCATTTAATGTTTTCATGAACAGTATCCAAAACGATTTAAAATCCCGTTTTGAAATTTTGACATTTGCCAGCTGTTAACTGTCATCTTGGGGGCAAGTGACATTTATCAGCTGATGTTTTTGATTTGTTGGAAACTATAATTTATCATTACATATTTTTATTTTAAATAAATTAAGTTTAACAGCCACTCAGCCACAAAATGGAAAGTTGAAGAAGGTTCGAATTTATTGGTTAAAAAACAAACTTCACAGTTGACAAAATTCAATTCAATATTCAAAACAAGTTTATTTAAATTAAAATCAAAAAATCACAATGTATATTGCCCTCGCCGGACACCCGGTCCTTTGCCGACCTAGCATCCCCGCGTACGGTGGCGACGGGGCAATTGTTAGGTTGGGCGGAGCGGTGCCGGTCCGGGCTTAGAACTAGAAAACGTTAAACAATAATACAACACCTAAAAATAAAACATTTTAAATTGTATAATATTAACAGGAACTAAAAATCAACGACGCATGCAAAAGCAAGTGCCGTTGATGTAAAACTTTAAAATAATGCAAAAAATAAACTGTAAAATATTTATGTACATAAATTTAGAATTTTGATGCTGATATGAGCCCAACTGCACAGTAAAAAGCTCGCCTCTAAATAATATAGAACTGCGGAGCGGGAATGTCCAACTCCGCTTATTTTTGGGTATGTTTAATCATATTTCTTGTATCACAGTTGACAGTGCGCATTCAATAGGATACCCGTTTTCATATAGTTGGACCTCGATATGATCCCAGAAAAAGCTGAATCGACCTTGGGACTCAAATCAAACTCAATACCTCACTTCGGAAAGCGCATTCAAATCGATTTGGATACTCCGTGAAAACGTACTTATCCTAAACCTTATTGAAGATTCCTAACAAACTTTAAGTCGCCCAACTTATTCCTCACTTCAGCGACTTTGTATTTCTTACAATTTCCGCAATTCAATAGAGAACATTTAAATTGTTCCCATCCTATAGATTAAAATAACGTTAACACAACTTTTCTGATCCAAAAAATCTCATAACTGATCATGTGGAAAGAGAGGAATGGTATGTATTACTCCTGCCAGTTAAAGTATATTGTTGTCTTTCGATAACATATGAAACATTTAAGAAATATTTCACAATATTATAGCTTTCATCAAATGAATCATATGAATGAGTTTTGGTAAAAGAGGTGACTCACAATTTATAACGCATTTTTTTCGTTAAATTGAAATTTTGACACCGCGTCAACATAAATCATTCCATTGACCCACTTGACTATTTACATTCGTTACTATTTTCTTTAATCTTCTGACGTTTATTGTTTATTGTAAACAATTAAATCATAACCGTTGCCTTAGGTCAATATACATTGTTGTTATTTATTATGTTTTTTGTGTTTATTCACTACTTACACAAATTATTTGCTAATAATTATTTTACAAAGTGGTATGTTTTCATTGGGATTGATTGTATTTATTTTTTATTTGTTTATTTATTTATTACCCAATACATATTAATAGGGTTGTCAAAAATGTTCCGTGGGACAGTGGCGTACGCGAAATTAACTAATACGAGAAACAATAAACTGTTACAATTTATAACAATGTATGTAAATCTTACCCTCTTAACTTGCTTGATGAACTAGCTTGCTTATCACAAATTGGAGAAGATGTGTAGCCATTTTGCAGCATCAGGTATGTTTCTATGGTTGTCTCCATGAGTGATGTTCACTTTGGTGAAAATATATCCTTATATTTTGAAAACGACCGTTCGACATCTACTGATGTAATACACGCATACGTAAAATTGTCTTTGAACGCACTTAACAGATCTGGGGCTGCACCATCACATATTTGCCTTAATTTGGTAAAACTGGTGTCTTTATTTAACACACTTGCGAACTTTTCTTTAACGCGCTCATTTGTTGCGTCACCTATAGCGTGTAGCAGTAGATTTACTTCGTCCACTATTTGCAGTGATTCTGCTAACAACAACGCACTGTTTTCTAATTTTTTTATGCTTTCATGTAATGGTTTATAGTTCTTCGCAATATTTTTTAAAGCTGTTTCAACGGAAATATCTTCGAATTTTGTCTGGCTTTCCTTAATACGTGTAAGAATCGGCTGTGATGGTTCAGGAATACCAGGACACTTGCTATGAAATGCACGGAGACATTTAGGAGATTTAAGAAACACTTTTTTTGTACTTGCTATTAATGCATCCACCTCTGGGAAACCTTTTCGAATAGTTTCTGCCACAAGATGTAAAGCATGCACTTTACACGTAACATGTATAAACGTGCAACCTTGTTCTTGCAAAGAACAGCCTACCGAACGCATTATCACGGCGCCATCAGTCACAAACATCAACACTTGACTTTTTGACAGTTCAAATTTTTCTAACGTCTCCAGGACCGCCCTGGTAATTGTTTCGTTAGTACACTGACTTAGTCTTTTGCTAGCTAGTAACAGTGGAACTGTCGTTTAAGAGGGCCTTGACACGTACTATAACATTTAAAATAGATTTTTTTTACAATCTGTTGTCTCATCAACAGATAACCACAGCCGTGTATTTTTTAATTCACATTTCATCTTATTTACCATGTCTACGTGTACAGTTGGTAGATAGATACATAACATTGTGCGATTTGGTAACTTAACCTGTCCATTGTATTTATTCCACAACTCTCGAAATGGTTGTTTGTCGAGTATGTGCAGCGGAACATCACAGGCAATCAGCATTAATAGTAAATCAAACATAAACTGTGTGCGAAGGCACGCCATTTTTTTATTTTTATGGTGTACACTATTTACCTGAAATCCACAATCACGCTTATCCCGGCACATCAAATCTTTCTCATCAGCAAATGGCCGTTTTCTACCCCTGCGTACGTCTGCCATGCTTTGTTATTAAATTAATATCAACAATACAGTACAACAAATAAAATAAAAACACAAAAACAATATGCAATACGCCCAAGTGACTTAACTTGTACACAACTCGAAAGCAAATAATATGCTGGACTGGAGAAACAGATTTGTTTTCTGAATCGTTAGGGAAATATATTGTTATTTTTGTGTCCCTTATTAGTTGTCAAAAAACAACCTCTAACTAATCTTTTGACGTAAAGTCACAAGCGCAGAGGTTTATTTTTCCAGTAACGTACTGGGTAATTAACTGTACTTTTTAGATAACGAAGAATTATTCATGTGATAGAAGTCCCAAAATAAGAAAAAGAAAAATTTATAAGTAAAAAAAATTCACTTGAATAGTACTTTGCTTTAATTCAAAACAATTCTTGATTTGAGATTTAGTGCAATAAGGATTCTAATGCCAATGGTAGAAATGACTAAGAAAGGTAAATAGCGGTCAGATGAATTTTTGAAGATTTGAAGTATTGAAGTATTTGTCCTGACGACAAAAGTAAATTGTAAGTAATCTCAGTTAAATAATCGCTTGTGTGAGGATTTCCAGATGTGTCTATTGTTTTATATAAGTATGCGTATCTATCTTCAGTGGTTATGGTGGTACAAACCACAGGCTCATTGTGGACATTATACCATCGATAGATATGTTTACGCTTTGTCCAGAAAGACTTCCAAAACATTTTATTTTTTCTTCATAAATTTGTTATAAAAGGATTGTAGATATTGTTTTTCCTGAAGGGGGATAACCAGGTCTTAATAAATCGATCGCTTTTTTCACTTGGGGATTGTCCTTTAACCAAACTTGGAAATTGGGGTTTTTAGGTGATTCCGAACAAGTTTTCTCAATAAACTTTTTCGAAAAAAAATCCTTAATACGTTTTTCAATTTTTTCACTTTATTTTTGATCACAATAGGCTACTACTATTTTAATTAGGCTAAAATGTTGTTTGGCCTTTTAAAAAAGCGTTAAAAGCTACATAAAGAAAAAAAAATTTTGAAATTCAACCAAAAATAAAAAAGTTATTGGAGTGTTACCATTTCAAGTGAAACACACTGTATAGTCTTCTTTATACTCGTTTATTTGTATCTGTGGAACAAAAATTGATGCTGTGGTCTGTGAATATACTGTGGATTTTGACTTTTTTTTCAGACAGATCGACAAATCCAAAATATAAATACACAGTCTAGCAGAAACCTCAGATCAAAGCTTATAACAACTTTTTTTCTTGTATTTGCCAATCAAATTAAAAACAAAATCTATTTCGTGAATCTGGTGCCAAAGTGACAAGAATTAAAAAAAATGAAAAAGTAAAAACAATTTTTTATTTTTTAATTTGTTTTTAATGCCTAATAGCCTAATTCAATAAAGATTTGTCTTCAACTTCAAATTATTCTATATTTTAATAGAAGACGAGAAAATACTTTTTTCAAAATCGACAAAAATCGCAAAAAACATCATTCTTGGACCCTGTTTATGTTTAAACCGTGTCACATAAGTTTATCATACATATTAACACACTATGTTTTGGTTTGCAATGCTTAGTTTTATTGGTGGCGCGATATCCCCTTAAATAAGATAAATAATTATTTAGATTTAGAATACCTGCAGTTAAATTAACTTCATTACTTGGTTCAGCGACTTCTGTATCTACGGGTTATGTCTTGCACTTTTGTTAATGGCCTTTTAATCTTTGAACAAGTCCTTGCATTTCTTTTTGCAATTTTTACACACCGCTCTGCCACCGATTTTTCCTTTTTCTGTTTTTTTTTTTATAAAATAATCCTAAACTTCTTCTTTCCGCTCACTTTTATTTTATACTTCACTTATTCACTTTAGATTAACTTGGGCATAGACTCAGTACACTTTGTCAAATGAAGCACCTTACGAACTATCCTCCCTTTTATATTCTATTATGCAGACAATTTATAACAAGAAAATTCCTGCAATAATAAGTATCGCCAATAGGGAACTTGCCTATAATTTTAAAAATAAAAATAGTATTAAAAAACATAGCGTAACGTTGTAATAAAACGTGTACTTCACAAAAAAAATAATATTTCTAATTCCACGCGATCAGTATGAAGGATCTAAACAGCGATAAAATTGAAGTGGTCCGAAACGAGCTACTATTGACTGTGACGTCACACCATACAATATTCGGTAGTCGTCGCGCCGGAAAGCAACACAATCAGATGTTTACCAATTCCAATTCCAATTTAAAGTCTTTATTCACAATTAAGTAGATTATTTACAACTTGTATGGGGTACAGAGTAAGATTTATATTAATATATACATATATACAGAAAAAAAGAAAACTAAAAATCAACTCATTCATAAAATACTTAAAAATAATAATACAAACAAATTAACAAAGTATGACATTCTATATAAACATATGTACAATAACAAATAACAAATAACAAATAACAAACTTTATTCATCCAGTAGATCATACAAAAAATGATATAGGATACGTCAATTAAAAACATGAAATATACAAATGAAAAGTAAAGAAAGAAAAATAAAAAACAATAATGATTAAAATATTAGGTGGTGTTATTAGACTGTGGTTGATTTGTTAGTGACTGTTCTGATATAAATATATAATTGTGTTTTATAGTATCGCTTATTGTAGTTGTACAGATATTTTAAAATGACTGATCAAGGTTTTTCAAAGGGCCAATCTGATAATTTGCCTAAAGTGGATATGTTTATGGTGGCATCTTTTATACAAAATCGTGAAAGTGTTTCCCTTGGAGAGGTCCGCTAGGTCAAGGCAGAGAAGTATGTATTTTTTTTAGCTTTTAGTAATAATTTATAAACATAAAATAGTTATGACTTGATCACGGAATAAAAAGAAATAACTACAAAATGCTTAGTCGCAACAAAGCATTTTTAGCAGACTTAGTCTTATGTTTGAAAGAATTTAGGGTAATTCTTTACAACAGCCACGTCTATATGTTTCGTGTTTTTTTTGTACACACGCGTAAAGTGTCTCTATAGAAGACATTTGCTGCAAAGGAAATGTTGCGCAAATGTATAATTACCTACCGTAGGTATTTTCGTAATATGTTTTGGGGCAAGGGAAATAAGTGACTGTTTCGTGTTATCATTCACATAATAGATAAATGTAAGATTTAAATAGAATAAATTAAAGGACAAGGAAAAGGTATTTGCAATATACTATATATACTAGAGGTAAACATTTTACTCTTCGCAGACAGTACTGTTATTAAATTTTTATATAATTGTTGCACATTCTGTAGGATACTCTTCGCAGTTTTTTGAAAAGAATCTTGTGTTTGTCTTATAAACTTCATTCTTACAATACCTAATATATTGACTACATATTTAATTTTCTCTCCCGATGGTGCCGACTGTATTGGCGAAGCGCGTGGCAGTATATTTTATTGTATAAACTAAGATTCATTCTTACAATACCTAATATATTGATCACATATTTAATTTTCAATTTTTTTTCATCTCCCGATGATGCCGACTGCGTAGGCGAAATTTGTGGTAGTATATTTTACAGCATTTTGGTGTCTATAGAAAATTACTTCAATTTTAGTAGTACATTGAAAATTGCAACCCTCTGTAGATTCATATTTTTAAATAAAATGTCCTATAACTTTTTTTATTTACTATTTGATTTTTTTCCAAAACAATGGATTTCTTCCTCTAGCTAACACTAACTTATAGCCCAAATTTCAATTCGATCGGACTTTTCTTTCTTTAGTTATCGTGCTTACAAGAAACGTGACGGACGGACAGACGGACGGACAGACGAACAGACGGACATTTTGAAAGTTGTTCAGAATTCGATGACGAACGAAATGATTTTTTTCTCTGCGAGCGATATTAACGATTTTAGAAATGTCCCGATCAAATGCAATATACTCTTCGTAATCGTATTTGCGAAGAGTATAATAATAAATAGCTGTTTACTTTCGCACCAGGAAATTACCTTTACTTAGTATCACTAAATTACATTCTATCTACTAATCTTATTTTCTAACATTGTATACACATTCTTTATTTAACCTACCCTAATTAAAATTCTATAATTCGGAATTCGGAATATTTTATTGCCCGCCTGCGAAAAACTAGTAGATAGACATATAGTATTTAATAATGTACTTACATTAAAATGATCTTCACACACACATGTAGAGACCTACTGCAATATTTAAAATAAGGAGTTTTTGTTTCCATTTTAAGTATACACTTAAAATTTATGGCGATGCTGGTATTTTTACGGCTGAAATCAAGCGGTCGAGTGCTGGGATCTCCGTCGTCGCTTGTAAATTGTATGGTGTGATGTCACGACTACTCCCGCGCTTTTGAACCTGTTTGAAACGGTTCGCTCGCGCGCGAAACTTTAATAATTTATAACAAATTTATTATTGGGAATTAAGGCGTCATATTTTGCATATCTTATTTTTTAGTATTGCAGAACATTTTTATGAAGTAAAAAAATATGTGCAAGTTCCCTATTGAAAGCGACCGTCGCGCGTCGCCTCGACATCTATGAAATTAATAAAACCGACCGCCAAGCTTGTCAGAACAGGAAAATGCTTATTTTTTTTTGTTTGTATGAAAATATAGACCACATAGACAATTTTTCCAGTGACGTGACGAATTTATACATGCAAAAGAATACAAAAATATAGTGTATGGAAAAATCGTATCTGTTTTCAAAAAAATAGAGTAAAACTGAAAAAGAATCAATAAAATCAAAAAAAACAGAATTTTCTGATTTTTTAAATAAAAATCATTGATTTTTGTTTTTCTTTTAATCATGATTTTTTCCAACCCTGCCTGGTAATGATTTTTCCAGTTATCATTGCATAATAGTTTAGCCGCTTAGTATGTAAGGAATATACCTGAAAATGCGTTTTGTCCAAATTTTCACTTTTTCAGATACAAATGGCACTACATTCTCACGACCAAGATGCATCTATTTGACATAAACTGGATATTTATATTGTGCGTAATCTCATTATAAATACGATACAAAAAATGACTAGACATTCAAAATGTTCTTGATATAAGACAATTAGAACGTACCTACTTTGTTTGCAAATGCGAAAGTTTATTTGTCATTCGTTATTACAATACTTTTAACAGTATAATGAACTTCTCAGTACGTGTGACAACAGGTGAATGCAATGATCTTGGAATAACAAACCTGCTGTGAATAACTTCTGTATTTTGTTGAAAATTGGTTAAATAAAGTTTAATTTGAATGTCAAAAAGATGTTATAATTTCTGTTTTTATTTTGCTTTATTTTTACATCATTACATTCACGAAAGATATCTGCCATAATCAAAAAAAAAAAAAAAAAAAAAAAAAAAATATATATATATATATATATATATATATATATATATATATATATATATATATATATATATATATGTATATTTATACCGGGTGTAACAGGATTATGCTACCATTTATTAATACTATTAATAAGGAACTTATTCAAATGTCGTATTAAAATGTGTGATAAATACAAACAAAATTACAACTAAAAGAAAATAAGAAAATACAATTTTGTTCTAATTAAATGTTAAGAAGTAACTAACTAAGGTGGCTTTGAAGACAATGAAATATTTAGCTTGTCAAACATTTGTTGGTTTACCGGTGTTTTTATTGTGTCTTTAAAAATTGTTTAAAATTCTTGGACATGTTAATTATTCATGGGGAATGTAGAAAAAATGCCGTTGTGGCTTAGACACCTTTATGCCGAACGATATCCTGATAGACAATTGTCCGGCGAGAAATTATTTTAATCGTCTTGAAAATCAATTCCGAAGTGAGCCCAACAATGATTCCGAAGAAAATTTCATTCTTGACGAAGGAACCGAAATTAATGTTTTGACTCGAGTAGAAGTTGATAAGACTGTTTCTTTAAGGCAATATGGGTTTTAATTGGAAATCTGTCACCAAACAGTAAGCTGAATTTTGCACAAATACCACTATAAATCTTTTAAATACCAATTGCACCAGCACTTGTACGAAAATGATTACGACCGTAGGATGGAATATTGCAATTGGATTTTGCAGAATAACATGCAGCCAAACAATGATTTTTTGGGAATGATTTTATTTTCGGACGAGTCTAGGTTTACAAATTTGGGATTAGTTAACCGACAAAATACAAATCATTGGTCACAAGAAAATCTAAATTTATTACGGGAGGGTAACTTTCAAGTGCGGTTCAGTTTCAATGTTTGGCTTGGAATAATCGATAGTAGAATCATTAGTCAAATAATATTTGAAGGATCCCTGACTGGTGTCAAATACTTGGGATTTCTGCAAAATGAAATTGAGGACAGTTTAGCTGAATTACCTTTCCATTTACGACAGGGAATGTATTTCCAACAGGTTGGCTCTCCACCCCATAATTCAAGGATAGTATTTGATTACCTTCGACGGAGATTCGGAGAAAACGTAATTTCGACGATTGGTCCTATGAGGTGGCCTCCAAGTCACCTGATTTAACACCCCTTAATTTCTTTGTTTGGGGTCATTAAAAAAAAATATTGTCTACGCAACTGCCGTAACAATCCGTGAAGACCTGGAGTTATGAGTAAGACGCGCAATTAATAAAATAACGGCCCAGCAATTGGCGGACGTTCCTCGAGAAACGGCTATGGGAGTTCATAAGTAGAGCTGTCCGAGGTGGCTGGAGTACAGCCACGGTCTTGCGATGGCGTCACACGTGCCGATTTAGAAGTGATTTACGCTGCAGTCTTATTTGAAAGGTTGATGCGTGAGGTTGTACCTATAAATTATACATAATGTCAAACGCGCCAAAGGGTAAAAAACGACTGTACGCGGACACAGTGAATAAATTTATCTGTGAATTTCCGGATTTATTCTATGACGGATGCAAAATAATTTGTAAAGTTTGTAATCAAGACTTAATGTGCTGGCACAAAACAGATTGTCGTCGTCATATCAACACCGTGCAACATCAAAATAAAAAAAATGGCATGCCTTTGACAACTCAGTTTATGTTTGATTTATTGTTAATATTAATAGCCTGTAATATTCCGCTACACATACTGGATAAACAACCATTTCGGAAGTTTTGGAATAAATACAATCCCCAGGTGAACTTACCAAGTCGTACATCGTTACATAGATATATTCCAGCTGTTCGTGAAGACATTGTAAATAGGATTAAATGTGGATTAAAAAATACACGGCTCTGGTTATGTATTGACGAGACGACAGATTGTAAAAAAAATTCTATTTTAAATATTATAGTACGTGTACTGGGCCCTCTTAAACTAACATTTCCACTTTTACTAGCTAGTAAAAGACTAACTGCGTGTACTGGCGAAATAATTACGCGTGGGGTGTTGGAGACATTCGAACAATTTGAACTTTCAACAAGTCAAGTATTGATGTTTGTGACTGATGGTGCTGCGACAATGCGCATGGTAGGCCGTTCTTTTCAAAGAAACAATTGTAGGTTTTTACATGTTACGTGTAAAGTGCATGCGTTACATCTTGTGGCAGAAACGATTCGAAAATGTTTTCCAGAGATGCATTAATAGCAAATACAAAAAAAGTTTTTCTCAAATCTCCTAAACGGCTTCGAGCATTTCACAGACAGTGTCCTGGTATCCCTGAACTACCAGAGCCAATTCTTACACGTTGGAGAACGTGGTTGAAAGCGGCTTTTTATTATGCTGAATATTTTCAACAAATAAAAGCTGTGATACTACAGTTCAACCCTAACGAGACTGCAGCTATTAGGGAAAGCCAGACAAGCTTTCAAGACGTTTCCCTTGAAACAGATTTAAAAACTATTAATAACAATTATAGAGGACTACACGACGCAATAGAAAAATTGCAAAATAGTTCGTTGTCGTTAGTGGAATCGCTGCAAATAGTGGACGACGTAATTACACAGCTACAGGCTATAAATGACGCAAAAAATAATCGCGTTAGTGAAAAATTCGAGAGTGTATTACAGAAAGATCCTGATTTTAGCAAATTAAGACAAATTTGTGATGGTGCATCTACAACTTCGTTAAGTGAGTTCACAGATTGTTTTACTTATGCCTGTATTACATCTGTAGATGTCGAACGGTCATTTTCAAAATACAAACATATTTTTTCACCAAAGCGAACATCGCTGACGGAGACAGCTATAGAAACATACCTGATGCTATTATACTATAGATCTTCCCCACTTTGTGATGACGACAACCAAACTACTTCATAAATCTGCTTAAAAGGGTGAGTTTTATACAAATTTTTATAAAATGTAACATTATTGTTAAAATTTATTTCCATTTACTGTACTTATTCAAGTATTATGATATGATGTAAACATATGAGTCATATGACGGCCTGTCGGCCAGGTGACCTCGGACAGCTCTATTCATAAGTGCATTGACGTTAATAAACAGCATTTTGAACAACTATTGCAATGTTTTGTGTTCATTTTTTTGTATTCCAAAGCTATATATAACAAGGTAATTATAACAAAATTGTGTTTTCTGATTTTCTTTCAGCTGTAATTTTGTTTGTATTTATCGCATATTTTAATACGACAAATGAATAAATTCCTTATTAATAGTAATAATTAATGGTACCACGGTACCAATATGGTTCCATTTGAAAAAATTGAGTTTTTCCCCAAAAACCATTTTGATGAACTTTATTTGCTCATAAATCACCTAATTTAGTATTTTTGACTGGATTTCGATATTTCTAGTATTACACGGGTCATTTAGAATACATCGGAACCATCATGGCACACTTGAGTGGAAAACTAAAAATTATGTTGTAAAAAATATTGACGTTTAAAATGTCACTTATTTGGTAACGTTGGATTCAGAAAATTGTGCAGAATTCAAAAATGCAATAATATACAGGGTGTTCTATTTAAAAATCGAAAGTTAATGTTACTTTCGGCGAAGCCGGAAGTGAACAAAAAATCACTTGTATGTCAAAAAGTGCTACTTATTATGTATGTAAGATATCCCAAATTTGAATCAATTATCTTCAAAACTAAAGGAGAAAAGGGAATATACCATGATCCTGTTATACCCGGTATGCTGAAATGTGTCCATTGGACTTTCATACTGAACCATGTGCAAACATTTTCTTGCCTTTTTATTTAACAAAAAAATCAAACTTCTTTTACTGAAATCTATAGCTGTTTAATTTTAATTCTTTTGTAATTTGAGATGAAAGAAATGTCAATGTATTTTTTTTTTTTTTGTCAACTGTTTCTGCATTATACTGAAAATATATAAAAAATGAACAAAACGCATTTTGCAGGTCTGCTCCCCATATATCAACATTTATTTTTACAACACCATATGTATCTATAAATGAGGGTTAGAAACGAAACAGTATAATCCAACATGCAAATTTTATTGTTTTCATTCGTGAGGATTAAAGGATTTCCATTTAAACAAAACTAAAAACGAAAATCCATGAATAGCCGAGAATCACAATTGGGTCAATTGCCGTCTAGTGTAAAGTCAGGATTTTGTGATTAACTTATTTTTCTATTATAAATATCCTTTCTTGTGTCTCTCGTTTGTTTCCTTTTTCTTCCCACGGACCGCTGTCATAGCACGAATTAGGAAAAAACTCAATAGTAACATTTATCTCGACGCACGGCAAAAAATAATCATTTTCCTAGGTCTTAGATCTGTTAGATGTTGGATAAAAGCTGCAGTAATTTTTTGCTGTACTTACACAGTGGTCAACTTACACATCACGGTTTATGGTGATGCTTCGATTTCCAAATAGGTTTCATATAGTTTCAATTAAAATTTATCATCATTGTTATAATGGATAACTTTTTTTTGTTGCGGAAATTTTGAAAAAATTACAAGTAGATTATAAAACGTTTGTAAAGTGACATATTCTCGGATCATTTATACAGGGTCCATGAACCAGTGAGACTGCATCTTGCTATTATCGTTTTCGATGCCTCCTTTGTATTTCAATTAATCAATTTTTTTATTTGCCTTGTCACTTGTGTCTAAAAATTTTTATGTTGTGAATTATTCGCTATTATTACTTAGAAATTTTGATGTCACAACGTTTGAGCAAGTTTAGAGTGAATTCAGTTATAAGAAATATAGATAGGCTCAGTGAGTGAATGACAATGATGCATATTTTCACCTAGGCCAGCTACATTCAAATCATGTTCAGCACTCTAAATGAGGCTAGATAGCATCTAAACCGTAAGAGTTAGAAACGTGCAGTTCGTTTTGACATAAATTACTCTATCTTGTCATCTGTGAGCAAAACGTGTACGTTATTCAGACTCGGAAATACTGAACCTACATTTAATAATCTTACGAGTTGAAAAACTTTTTTTTCTCAAATAGAATGACCCATATTAATTGTCATAGGTGAATTCAAAATTGAATGCCCTTTCGACGGATATAAGGTTGTCCATACTTATCTCTAACAGTTTTCCAGAAAAATCAGGTTATTTTCTAAAGTCCGAAAAAGTAGCTATGTAACAGCGTCAAGAAGGCCTTGCAAAACAACTTTTCCCTCACATTTTATTAGGATTGGGACTGACAGTGTCAATATTTACTGGCATGTTTAAAAAGTGGTTTGACAAATAAAGGTAAACCACTAACAACAACTAAAACAAAACTCAAAACAAACTGAAACTCGGAACACAACAAGGAGAAGAATACTTAGACCGCTGATTTACATCAACTGCTCGAAGTGTCCTCCATTTTGATTAATACACAAACGAATTCTGTTTTTAAAAGACTGTTCAACATTGGTCAGCATGTGTGTCGTAATTACTTGAAATGCTACTGTAATGCGCTGCCACATATCTTCCGTGGTAGTTGGTGGTGTAACGTAAACTTTACTTTTTTAAATCCCCTAAAAAGAAGAACTTGTCATATTTGACAGTTCAAATTTTTCTAACTTCTCCAGCACTACCCTGGTAATTGTTTCGCTAGTACACTGACTTAGTCTTTTGCTAACTAGTAACAGTGGAACTGTTGGTCCAGTACTCGTACTATAACATTTAAAATAGAATTTCTTTTACAATCTGTTGTCTCATCAACAGATAACCACAGCCGTGTATTTTTAATTCACATTTCATCTTATTTACCATGTCCACGTGTACAGTTGGTAGATAATTACATAACGTTGTGCGACTTGGTAACTTCACCTGGGCATTGTATTTATTCCAGAACTCTCGAAATGGTTGTTTACCGAGTATGTGCAGCGGAATATCACAGGCAATCAGCATTAATAGTAAATCAAACATAAACTGTGTTGTCGAAGGCACGCCATTTTTTTATTTTTATGGTGTATACTATTTACGTGAAGTCCACAATCACGCGTATCCCAGCACATCAGATCTTTCTCACACACTTTACAAATTATTTTAGCACCATGATAGAATAAATCCGGGAATTCACCTATGAATTTATTCACTTTATCAGCAAATGGCCGTTTTCTACCCCTGCGTACGTCTGCCATGCTTTGTTATTAAATTGATATCAACAATATAGTACAACAAATAAAATAAAAACACAAAAACGATATGCAATACGCCCAAGTGACTTAACATGTACACAACTCGAAAGCTAATAATAGACTGGACTGGAGAAAGAGTTTCGCGGTCAAGGTGAATGCCGGCGACAGTAAGTACATCTGTATTCTACGACCATGATACGCAGAAACGATTTGCAGCTTTACTTATTATTAAATGTAAATACCAAAATTGAATTTTGCTCAATCTGTATTTTATAATTAAAGTAATTAATTGTTGCATCTACCAATCCTTTAATTGACTCATGTACTGTTGGATGGTGTAAAGTAAAGTATTATAAATTAAGATTTAATGACCGAAAACTTAGCAATGGTATCATTATTTTATTGTCTGATCTAAATCCAATTTACTTTTTATTTTCCAAAAATTTCAAATCCTCCACAATTTTTTATAATGTGTGTTTGAAATAGTTATAATAGCATCTAAGACCTCCTGCGCACCATGAACGAAAACAGAAACTTTGTTCATGTAGCCACTTTCTTTCTCATCATCATTAATCTGCAGAAGTGCAGCTCCGACTCAATCTCTGTGCCTTAATTATTTAAATTTCAGTCAGCTTAAACTTATTTCAGTAACCACCCTGTACTCTACTAGGCTCTGAACACAAAATACTTTCATTTCAGTTTGTGTTTATTCAAAGTTCTTATCCAGCTTTTTCTCCATTTTCTCATACATTCGCAGAAGTATCCAAACATTTATATTTTCTTAAGCATCAAGAAATGTTATGTTATCTTTAAGGGAAATATACCTACTTCTATTATTTTTTTGTAATTTTATAGCATCATTAATTTCAGTTTATACATATTCATGGTGTAGAGTTCGTCTCTCTTTGTATCTTTTCTTTGTGTAAATATATATCCTTATAATGGAGAGCATAAAAACAAAAATAACAGTATCTTATAAAATAAAATGTTACCGCGACAAATAAAATGTGTGAAAATCAGTGGGACAAACAAATAAATACGGAACAAAAAGTGCCGGGTAGTGGATTTTCTACTTTTCGACGACGTTAAAATAATAGCACTTATTAACACACCACGTACCAATTGTTACAACTAAACTGGGCCAAATTACGGGTTATTCAGCGGCGTCCGTAAGGAAGGAATCCATATTACGTATTAAATACACGTCAAATATACGATACGAACGGATATTACATTACATCAAGTAGGTAAAGGACGACCGCGCTTGGAAAATTAACCCCCATTCGGAAAGCGATACCAAAGAACTTTGTATAAGCAACCGATTACAGCTGTCAGTGTAAATTTGTTACACAAGAGTCGAAAGAAATTACAAAGTACTGGCACTTTGTTGGGATATCGCCCTGCAAACTTTTCCGTAGCTTTAACGCTATTTTGTTTATATTCTCCATAAATTAACAACATATTTAATAAGTCTTTATTATGTAGATCATTTTTGTTTGTAGTTTGTTTATTTATTGTATTTTGCTTATTTAGTATTTAGTAGTTTATTAAATCTAAACCACACAGTTGACACAAGTTGTTACAATTATTAGAAATGTCAAAATTACCACTGTTTTATTCCACGGCCTCTGTGACTAATAACTTTATTAAATTAAAAATTGTTCTAAATGTAAGAAACTGTTATGCTGTTATTATTTATTAATAAAATTTATCAAAATTGTATATTTTTGAACTAAGAAAAATAAGGAATACAATTATGAAAAAAATATAGTTTTATTTGGAAAAAAAAATTTGCTAATTTTCGGAAATGATTTATAAAAATGTTTTTCTTAATGCTGCTACAATTCCAAATAAATGCTTTACAACTTTGGTATTTAAAGTTTTTTTGCTGTTATTAATAATAAATGATCTACGGGGGTATAAATTCTACAGAACCTACCCTGTATATAAAGGTTTTTTACTAGAAAAAGTTCTTAATTGTATTAATTTCAAAAATGAGAAACACATTTTATAAAATAAATAAACAATAATTTTCGTAGATGTTTTCTTGTACTAAATTGAAAAACCCTGTCTCACAATGTTTACTGTTGAATATCAGATGTGAATTTTTCGACAAAGAAGATATGAAATGTGAGTAAATAGAGACCTCTTTGAACATTACTTTTAATATCGCTTCTTATCGCCAAAAGCACGTTTTCAAAGAAAGTTTTATCAAACGTAATTACTTGCTTACATCTCTATAATATTATTTTCTTAGTAAACAGTGTTGATTTAGTTAGAGAAACACACCGTGCCCCGTACAATCAGTCGATCTTAAACAGCTTAAATCCAGTGGTTTTATCGTTTTTGAAACCTTGTCTGAGTAACTGGTACACATAATTTTTTGGTGAATATTATGTAGGTACTTTTGGCAGTCCATTTAAGCATATATACAAAGAACAAATTAAAATAAACTCGTAAAATCTATATATTCTACAAAATATTCAATAAATAATTAAAAAATTATGCATTAATAAAATTCACAAGATTTACATATCTTCATATTTTCATAATTTTTCCTGAATATTTATGAGAGTTTCAATATTTTTAATATACTGGATGTATTGAAAATATCTGAAAATCTAGGAAA
Organism: Rhamnusium bicolor; assembly: GCA_029963845.1. Taxonomy (NCBI): domain Eukaryota; kingdom Metazoa; phylum Arthropoda; class Insecta; order Coleoptera; family Cerambycidae; genus Rhamnusium; species Rhamnusium bicolor. Next base: position 108,473 of record JANEYF010002499.1, read on the forward strand.
ATTTTAATTAGAACATTTTTAGAGCAAGCGTGAATTAGCACGATTTGATTATATACAATTACTGGAAAAAAGTAATAACATGATTATTGGGTATTACATGAGCATCTTTTCAAACCTGATATGATAACAATAATAACTTACAGTTTCTTACATTTTATACTTTCATTCTTATCTCAAATTTTAATTCCATTCTTTTTTGCCAAACTTCTTAATTTTCTCATTTGAATCGTATACTCCCATATTAAGAAATGGGATATCCTAAATTGTTACCAGCTGCTTTCTTTATTGTTACTTCTAGTTGTGATAAATACCAAATTGTTTGTACACTAGATATACTATTGTTTATTTTATTTTCTCGAATGATAAATTCACAAATTTATTATTTTCTTGATTCTTTTAGACTTTAGCAAGGCGTTCGATAACTTGGAGCATGCTACACTGTGACGTAATTGCAATACTTTGGATTTAATAATACAGCGATTTCATTTTTTGAAAATTTTCTTGTTGCTCGGCGCCAAAGAGTTATTCTTAACACTATAATGAAATTGCTGCTTCTAATACTATTACTCGTGGTGTACCACAGGGTAGAATTCTAGGGCCCTTGCTGTTTTCTATTTATACTTCAGATTTTAATAAATATCTTTAGCATTGTCACTCTCACCAATATGCTGATGATATCCAAGTATATATTTCATTTAATTTTAATGACCTTTCGACAGCGGTGTCTAAGATTAATGCAGATTTAGACACAATTTCTAAGATATCGTCAGCACATAGTGTTATTTCAAATGAGTCAAAAACTGAAATGCTTGTATTTGGAAGCAAAAAGGAGGATGTCACAATTGATCCTGAATTTAAAATTAAACTTAATGGCCAACTTTTACCACCTAGTAATTTTTGTAAAAATCTGGGTATATGGCTTGACACAAACCTTAGATCTTCTAAACACGTAAATCATTTAGTTCAAAAATCATTTGCTAAATTTAAACTGATGTACACTCATAAAGAAATTCTCAATTCGGACGTAAAGTTAAAATTATGTGATTCTCTCATCTTGTCATCTTTGTCTTATTGTGATATTGTGTATTGGCCTGCTTTACTTTCCAGAGACAAGGAGAGTTTGCAAGAAATTCAAAACGCATGCTTGAGGTTTAGTTATAGTCTGTGCAAGTACGATCACATTTCAGCTAGCCTGTTGGCATCGAAATGGCCTAATATTAACGAAAGATTTTAGCTCCATATGTCGTGTGCAGTATTTAAGATACTAGAATCTCAAAAACCTGAATATCTAACAGCCAAATTACTTAAAAATAGTGATCTACATATGCGTTCTACTCGCCATCGTGACCTACTTTGTATCCCTAAGCATAGATCAGCCCAGTTTCAGCGATCATTTAGTTACAATGCTGCAAAGGTTTTTAATGCCTTACCTGATAATGTTAAGTTACTTTCATCTATTAATTCTTTCAAAAAAAGTTTAAAAAACCATATATTTGCAAGTAGATAATGTCAAATGTAATATGTATATGCTTTAATTTTAATCTTTACTATCTTGCTGTATGCACATGCATATAAATTTTGTCCAGTATGTATGTGTGTTGTTTGTAGTTTTGATTTTGTTTGAATTTATTCATCATTTATGTATGATCATTGGTTTATTTTCTTGTATTTTGTATAAATTATTATATCGTAATTACTGTTTTATTTGGTTACCAATATTCTTCTATTCGGATGGTTGTATGGAAGAGCATATTATATATGAATACCGCCATCCCCTTTCAAAATTTTTTGTAATGAATTTTTAATGTTAATAAAGACAATTATTATTATTATTATTATTATTATTATTATTAAATTGATCTGGGCCATTAACATAACCAGTCAACTGTGAATATGCGGAACATTTTATCCTATAAATCACCCCCTGATAAAACATCATTTTAAATCCAAATTTATCATTCCTCGTAACATATCTCTGACAGACAATTTTACAAGCTCAGATTTTAATCTGGATTCCACTCGTAAATCAGTGACGAAAAATTACACAATGACAAATATACAAGAAATTCTCTGTCCACATTGATGTATATATTTTTTATACATCGTGTCCTTTTCAGGTATACGATAAAATTACAGCAGATTCGATCGTTGGGCTGTAATTGTGATGGATTTTATTTTTATCAAATAGAAAAATTATTACACCTGTAAATTTTTTTTAAATTATATTGAAACCAGTGTCTTTCCTCAGTGGGAATTTTGATAAAAAAGTTAACAAAAAAAGCAATAAGAACACTAAAAATACGTACAGAAATGAAAAGAAAATATTTACATTGAAGTTACCAACTAGTTTTTGTTGAAACTTATCCTGCGTCGTCATTTCTTACGGCTAATGTACAGGGTATTGCAAAAGTAAGGCACAAAATTGATATTTTCTGTACAGAAAAGAAATGAAGAAAAATCTCGGACAGATCTATTTGTTTTTTAATTTTTTCTAATGCAATTTTCAGATTGATAATATCATCGATGGACGAGTAATAACACTATCGGTATTTTTTTTAAAATAGTATAATGTCAAGTTACACCTCGTTAAAATTATCATTTCAAGACACATTCAGGCACTTTTTTTATCTCAAAAATAATCACTGTGGTTTTTATTAAATACGGCCATTAGTGTAAATGAACTATGCTGTTGCTGGCTTTTTCCATAAAATCTAGCCTTAGAGATTCTACAACTGAATTGTACGATATAATAATCAAATTAGAAGTTTGTGAGTTATTTAGTGAAAAATATCCGGACAGACCATTAATTACGCAGCCTATAGTGAGTAAAATTTCAATAATCGGGCTGTTAAGGATATTCCTAAAAAGTAGTACCGGAAAATCGATACAGCATTGTGAATTGTCGAAAGTTCACATTCTTTACTATCGTGTTAGCACAAAACAACAACGTAAAATCATAGAATCATTCAGTGTTTAGATTTTTAAATGGAAAAGTTCCATCCATAAAGCTGTAATTCCATTGTGCAAAACATCAGTTTGATAAGTAAAGTCGTCTTCTTCACTGACAAGTATACGTTTTGTATCAATGAGACGATTAATAAGCAAAATTATCGTTAATGGACACAAGAGAATCGCTTTGCGTATTACAATTATACCGCAGCAAATGAATGGATGGTACGGTTCAATCGGAAAAAGAATTTTGGTGCCATATTTTTTTTACAAAAATTTAATTACTGATCATTCTTGCATTAGCAGTAATGTTTCCTAATAATGGCATTCCCCATAAATGAATATGATTTAAGTAAGATGGAACACCACTCTGTTTTTGGAATAAATATACGACAATACTTGACCGAAATTTGTCCCACTTGCTGGACCCGTCCAAGGGATTCTTTGGAGTAATTTTGGATGTAACCATGGGATTATTTCCTTGAGAGGCAACTTGATAGACCTATACTGTGAAGTTTCAAATGATCAAGTCATTCAACACGAGATTTGATCTACCTCAAAAACACTTGACCTTTCAACCGCCGAACGCGCACGAACCGCATTATCTTGGTCGGGAATAAATGTAGATTCATGTAATAGTAATTGTACTATTAATTTTAATACTGTTAACAATAACTAACAATGGTAGAAATAATATAGTTGATAATAAATTAGATTTTTTGCTTATTCTGGAGTTTATGCCTGATTTCGGGAGCGTGCGCACACGTAATTAATGGTAACGTAAATAAGATAACCCTACGACAATATTACCTACTTTGCATACTGACAACATTGCGCAAACCGCAACTTTTTTTGATATTTGTAGAAAAACTGTTCTAATATGCAAGCAATTTTAGAATTCATGTAAATACTCTATTTACATTTTCTTAGCTTATTTAATTATAGGATCGCCCAGTACAAAGGAAACACTGTAGTTAAGTCGCATATTCTCAGGTGCATCTTTAAAAATGTATCATGTTCCCACTTGTACGTATCAGTTTCAAGTACACCCACTTCCAATTTTGCAATTCCGTTTAAAATTACGTAATGTGATTGATTAAAATAATTAATTAGAGCGAAGTTTCTGAATTCTTTGTTACAACTAATCTGGCTTGGAATAAAATATCACTTGTTATAATTGAGGGTGTCGCCGTACGTCCATATATTACGTTTAGACAAGTTCACTTGCTGTAATAAAAAGTGGTGGGGTAGTTAAAGGCTATATTAATCAGGAGAAATAAACCTAATACATTTTCAGCATTTGGTTTGTTTCTCTGTTCTATTATATTACACCAACTTATGGGTAATTAATACCGTAACCAAGAATAACTTTTTATATGGTATGTTTAGAGCGCGGAAAAAATTTCAAGTATACATTTGAAATTTTGTACGTAAATATCATTTTGAGAAAAACTGCTAATTCGATAATTACTGGTCTTGCTGATAC
>JANEYF010002500.1:0-15000 GCA_029963845.1 Rhamnusium bicolor
AAATTATGCACTTTTCTCCTTGTCATACAAATAGCTATTATAAACTTGTGGCATAAAAATGCACCTCTAAACAATTAGAGGCCCTTAAAGGGCTGAGATGAAATTTGGTTTTTCTATTATTTGACGAACGCTAAAAGATAATAGACAAAATTTTTGGCATTTATTTATTTTTGCATGCTGACTAAGAGTACATTAGTTCATTTTTGGTTATGAAATTACGGAACGTCCTTTTTAGGCGGAGACTATGGTGTTTCACCTTGTATCGTTTTCTGTTCAACTTTCATTTAATTTTTAAGGGGCAAAGTGGATTGATCGAGGATGTCCTGTTTCCTGAACTCATATGCATAGAAATAAGAGTTCAATATCACCATTATTTTTAAATATCATGTTGTAAACCTGTTGCTAATGTTAATTTCTCATGTTACATTCATTATTGCTTGTTTGTTGATAGCTGCATACTTTTCCTCGAATGAGTAATAACGTTTACTTTTTTACCCTCATACGTCATGATAATTTTCAAACTCAATTTACTCGATAATGGTTACCGATATCGACTTAAACAAAGTAGGCCTTCTTTAAGTCCAAATCTTTCTAAATTTTTGATAAAACTTGAAAGAAAGTTGAACAAAAAAATGTTACAAGGTGAAACACCCTTGTCCCCTTCAAAAGGGACGCCCATGATTTCAATAACCAAATATGATTTAGCGCATCTTATTCAATATAAAAAAGCAAGTGATTACCAAAAAATTGTGTCCGTTTACCTTTTGGCGGTCTTCAATTAATAGAAAAAAACTAATTTCATCTAAGCCCCTAGGGCCTCTAACTTTCTAGGGGTGCGTTTTATACCATATATTTATAAGAACTTTTTGACTTACTTTGATAGGTTCTACACGCTGTAAAAGTTTGGAATCCTATATTAAAACACCCTGTATAAAAACAAAAATACTAATTTTTATTTCTTGTTTAAGTATATGATTTCTTTACATCCTAAATATGTTTGATTTTTTTTGGAGGAGGGGTAGGGCGTATGGACTAAATTATAACCATTGCCTACGGAACCAAATGAGGTCAGTCCGCCCCTGCGCTTGTAGTGACCCTGAATGTATCCATCGAATTAGTGCAAAAGTGGGTAGGATAATCATTGGCACCACGTCATCCAGCAACGTTAGGACGACATTGATTCTATGTTAAAATGCTGCTTGGGAAAATATCGATATTTATCCTTCTTTACAGGGTAAGTTGTACGTGCCCTGAAACAAAAATCCTGGCTACCATTTGGCCGCAAAATTTGAATTTTATTAGATATTAACACAAAATTTTTATTTGTGGTGCATTAAAACAACCATGCATTATGCCTAATTTATTAAGAGTGAACAATAAAACCCTAGGGGGGCCCCTGCTCCTTAATCCGGCACTGGAATACAGAAATGTTTAAGTAATAATATATTCTACGATAGCTGTATAATACCAGATGTGGCATATAAACAACGAACACGATTTTTTAAAATTCAGTATTTCCTGTAGTCTTGATAAAGGCATAAAAAGCCGGAACACGTGTAGAGCTTTTAATAAATTCTGAAACATTTAAAAAGCAAATTTCCTTTATACAGGGTGAGTCAATAGTGTGTTCCCCTTCGATGACCTTTGAACCGTTAGTGATACAACAATTTATTACATACAAAAGCTTTTTGGGTCCATAAGATCTATTATTCAAAATTATTGTGAAATCTACAGGGTGCTTAAATTTTCTGTTACACACAAAAAATACTTTTTTTTTAAATGGAACAGCCTGTATATTTTGTAATCATTTTATTAAATGAAAAGAGTATTATACAGCGATATATTGTTTTTTACATTTGCATGCAACATTGCCAAGTTATTTAACATTTTCTGGAAATTTAAGGATTTATAAGGGTCCGTTTAATAATTTTTTATTTACCTATGAAAACAAGCTGGGTAAGCAGATATTATACTATTCTTAGTTCATACTACACGCTAAGTATTAGTACCTTTTTATATTATTCTATTTTACAGGGTGTACATGACGGCATGTCAATTAATGCGAATTTCAAATGGGAAAAACTATGTTTTTTTTAAATGGAACACTCTCTATTTTTTACGTGGTTGGATTGCTCCTTCAAATTGCTTTCTTTTTTGTAAACACTTCCTATACCTAACTGTTGAAGTTTTCGAGAAAATTAAGGTTTTCTCTTTAACCTTGCGATCATAGTAAAAATTAATACAATTTTATCAAGAATCGCTTTGGAAAAACAAAAATTGTGCTGTCAAACTGTTATTTTGTGGTTTACACGTAATTAATTTTACTTGGTTGAGTTAATTATTTTTGTTAAATAAGTTATGAATTTTTCACACGAAGAGTTGATCGACATGATTTATGCATTGGGAGAAGGGAGAGAAATCCGCTATTGGCATCAAGAATTTATATTCAACGTTATCCAGAACGAAGGCATCTTCACCACTCTGCATTTGAAAGGTTGCGAGAAAGGTTTGAACGAACTGGACATATAAATTATGAAAAACATGAACGTACAAAACTAGCAACAAATGAAGAAAGTGTTTCAAGTTACATTAAGTGTCGTTGAAGATCCGCATAAAAGTACGAGAGAAATTAATAGACAACTTAACATAAGTCAATCCTCTGTAACAAGAATACTGGTGACACAAAACTTTCATCCTTATCATATTCAACTGCTTCAGGAACTCAATAATATTCACCAACAGCCGCAATTTTTTGATTTCGTGCTATTCACTGATGAGGCCACATTTCATAAAAATGGTTGTGTTAATAGACATAACTTACACTACTATGATACTATGAACCCTCATTTTACGAGAACTGTAGATAATCAACACCGATGGTCACTCAATGTGTGGGCAGAGATAGTAGGTGAATATGTAATTGGACCGCATTTCTTTAATGGTCACTAAACTGGGAATATGTACCTCGATTTTTTACAAAATGTACTGGGAGGGTTGTTAAACGGATGTCCTCAAAATGTCTTACAGAGGCATAAAAAGCCGACGGAGCTCCACCCCATTATAGTATTGCCGTAAGAAACTTTTTAAATGTTACATTTGGTGACAATTGGATAGGTCAAGGAGGACCAGTTCAATGGCCACCAAGGTCGCCAGATTTGACAAAATTAAACTTTTTTGTGGGGGTACATTAAAGGATTAGTGTACTAAACATCACCAAATACAAGAGGACATGCAGCAAAAGAATTCGACTAGCGTTCGACACCATCACACCTAACATGTTGCAAAATGTAAGTGACTCATTTCTTCATAGAGTCAGAATTTGTAATTTACAACTAGGAGGTCACGTTGAGCATATTTTGTAACTTGTTTTATTTTTTCTCTTCTATTTACTGTTTACGTTCAAAATTACACTTTTATTTTGTTATGTGCATATCTAAGGTGAGGTGTAAATATTGTCATTCAAGTTCAATAAATTTGCTACTTTATCTGTTTCCTTTACGATTTTATAGAAAATAATTTTTTCGCCTGACCACAATTTTTGTTTTTCCAAAGCCATTCTTGATAAAATTGAATTAATTTTTAATATGATTGTGAGATTAAAGTAAAAACCTTAATTATCTCCAAAAATACAACAGATCGGTGTAGGAAGTGTTATACAAAAAAGAAAGCAATTTGAAGGAGGAATCCAATCACGTAAAAAAATACTAGGTGTTCCATTTAAAAAAACAGAGTTTTTCCCATTTGAAATTCGCATTAATTGACATGACAGAAAATTTAAGCACCCCGTAGATTTCACAATAATTTTAAATGATAGATCTTATCGACCCAAAATGCTTTTGAATTTAATAAATTGTTGTATCACTAACGATTCAAAGGTTATCGAAGGAGAACACACTATTGACTCACCCTGTATATTAAAATAGTAATAATAATAAACCATATAAGTAGCAATTTAAATAATGTCCTCCAAAATAAAACTTCTGCTGAATACAATTTTTACCCTGGCATATTTACATAAGAACTACTACATTAATTTATAGAGAAATGCAACTGAAGCGAATCTAATACTAATCGCTCATAATTATGTAAGATTTAGGTATGTTAAGTTTTAAAATATAGATTATTTTTGACGTGTTTTTAAGGAAAATAAATTAGCTTTTGCTAGTAGGTAGGTACATTCATTTTAAAATGTGCCGTCCTTTTTACAATGGTGAAAGCTATTTATGACCAACAAAATTAAAATAAATGTGCCAAAATACCATAATATCCTGTATGAAAAATTGTCAAAATGTTCGTAAAGATATTATACAATAGCCTTCCGTAATATCTGAGAGTGGCGTCATCGCTTAATAAATTTAATAAAGCCTTAAAAGATTACAGCCGAATTTTCGACACTGAATGAATTTTATATTTATAAAGCAAATAAAATCTGTAATACATGTTTTGGTATTTTATCTCATATGTGTATGTAATAATAAAGACGTTTTCAACTGTTTTTATTATTTTTTTTTATTACATTACATGTTTTGAAAACAAACTTAAGGACGCCATATCTCGGATAGATTGGAGCTTTAATGATAACTGATAAGATAACCCATTGAATAGGTGAACAATGAGCTAAATCTCTAATTCCTACAATATAATTTATAATTTTTAATTTTCAGGGCAAATCAAAAATGTACAGGGTGATTCCTATAACGTTCCCAACTCAATTTTTTGGTGATAATAATTTAAATAATTTAAACTAATAGATTAAATTTTATTTAAATTTAACAAAGGAAATCAAGCGAGTGACATCAAATATCTTAACGAACAAATAACATTTATATTTAAAGGAATTGTTCAAAATGCCCTGCATTATTTTCGACACAAATAGTATATGGTTTATATATGTATATATATTATTCATTACATTTTGTAACATGTTGGATTTATTTATATTTTCTGTTTCTGCCGAAATTTTTACTTTCATTTCTTCTGCACTGTTACTTCTATTTTTATAGACTTCAGTTTTCAGGTGTCCCCATAAAAAAGTATCCAGTGGATTACAGTCTGGGCTTCTTGAAGGCCACGATATAGTTCCATGTTTTCCTATATTCACTATTTGTTATTTAAAAAATTTCGAACAGGTATATTATTATACACAGATGCGCCATCTTGGTGCCAAATAATATCATTTAAAAGACATATAGGCACTATTCTGTCAATATGTTCCTCTATTTCGTTTTGAAGTAAATTCAAATATCTGACTCCAGCCAAAGCTCCATTAAAGAAAATGGGGCCTACAACTTTATTGTTGTCCTGGAATGGGTTGGAACCTTTGATGTGAAGATAACACTGACGTAGTTTTACACGAAACACTCGACGCGAGTTTCGCCAACCAAGTTGGCATTATCTGGAGATGATTAAAACTAACCTTATGCTAACAATGTACCCTATTTATACCTAAACTATTGTCACGGTTCGGTGAACGTGAACGAAATGCATGTTGGGCAGCACTAAACTTATCTGTTCTACAATATTTGAATTGGACCATATGCTCTTTAAATCTAGTTTGAAATGATCGTCTGGTTTGTCGAACATACTTTCTGTATTACAGTCCTTACAGCTAATTTCGTAAATCCTCGACTTTCGTTTGTTTCAATTTTGTCTCTTGGATTGCCAAAAGTTGTTGACGTTTATTTCTCGATGAATGAACCACTGTCATACCTATATCTTTAAAAAATCTTACATACGACGAGTGAATCGTGGATCAAATGGAATCGATACAAATTTCGGATTTTCTCTTTCATTTTGAAAGATCGAGGAATTTCGAAGTGAGTAAATTTCTGTTTTCTAATTATTTTATCAATTAAACTTACAGAATATCCATTACCCGCAGCTATATCCTTAATCAATGCCTTTCCTTTTTCAAACTTTTCCTTATTGAGGAGGAAGCTTGGACTAGAAAATTAATACTCGCCATTTTGTGTTCAGCACAATGGTGAGAGTCCTTAGGGATGTATCTTAGAGTACTGGTATCTTCTCTGTATATGTAAAATTCTAACTTATTTTCACTATTTCTAATTATTAATACTTCTAAAAAGGAGTTGTCCAGAGTTTTCAATTTCATATGTAAATTTAACTGACGTGAAACGATTGTTTAATTTAGAAACAAAGTTGTCAATATCAGCGGCTTTTGTATCAAACACTGCAAAAACATCATCCACACACCAAACCTTGGAGATAATGTCTTCAAACAACATGAAGGAACAGCAATTGGTAACTCTTTGTCACTATTCATTGCCAGTCTCTTCATGAACAGATTCGAGACAGACGCAAAAGAAAAATTCGCGTGTTTCCCCAGAGTTTGGCTTAGGTATGTGGATTATGAAAGTATATGCAAAAGTAGTATGTCACATGACTTTACTTATTCATTTGAAATATAATGTTTGAATTTTTTTCTTCATTTTAAATGAAATGTCTCCCTCAATTTACGTTTCCTAAGGCTCGTTTTTTAAACTTTGGTTAAGTTACTGGTAAGTAACTAGGTTAGAATGTGAATATAGTCATAAATAAAATGTTGAAGTAAAACCACTAATCATATTGTTAGTAATCAGTAACTTCCCCAGACGTGAAGAAAATGGCCCCAAGTCTATAAGGCGAAAGTTACTCCATATCTCTCGTCATTGAATGACAAACTTAATAAACGATGAATTAGATAATTAAAGCTCCCCGTTTTATGCACAGTACAGGGGTGGGAGTGTCTTTATGCCGGTTTATCGGTGGTCTTAATAACATTTTCAAAAACGTGGCTGACAGTTATTCAACCATCGGGAAATAAATCTCAATAGCTCTATACAGTAATCTAAAGTTTAACAAACTAAGTTTGATAAGTACATGGCCCATGTCAGATATAAATTAGGACAATCAAGTCGATCTATTATAAGTTTAATGAGCACGTAGCTCATCCCTAACACAAAAGACTAGTACTTCCCAGCATTAGTGTAAGGACAACTATGGAATATACAGAATTAGTCAAAAATATTCTTATTTTTATTTAGATCTATTTCACAGTGGCAACACCTGACTGCAACAAGACGGAGCTCCATAACATTATGGATGTAATGATCGAGAACGAGTCGAAGATTTTCGCAAGAATGGATTGGAAGAAGGGGCGCTATTGAATGATCACGTCGGTGCCTATCTTCGGATATAACCTCTTGATTTGTATTTCTGGAATAATATGAACAGTGGATATAAATACTCCGTAATCCACGAAATTTAGCTGTTAAATGGGACTATCTTGTCGATTTGCCTGAATTCAACTCCCTTACTCAATCCCTTAATGAGATATCCAAAGAGAAATCTATCGCATACTTATGTCTTAAGTTGTATGAGAAATGTTATGGAAACTGAGTCAGTATAACAGACGGTCGTATCTGATATAAACTGTTTTCCAAATTTCCACATTTCGAAATTAACATTTTTTTTATTAGCAATTAAATTTGTATTGTTTTTATTAATGTAACTATGAATCGTAACATTTTATCCATACCTGGAGTACAAATGCTGTTAAAACCTCAAAAATGTTTTTTGCAGTTATGACTTCCTGTTACAGCATTGTTCAAAGATTTTTTGAAAAGTAATGAAAATCATCCCCACCGGATACAATTGGGTTGTTGCACTAAATCAAATTTTTTTATAGAATCTGTGTTAAATAACATTTCGTTTTAAGAAAACATTAGAAACATGGAAAAATTGAAAATAAATTCTTATAATATTACAATATGAATTAATAAAATACATGCATTTAATCAAGTTAATCATAAAATAACGAAAGACGGCTGCGAAGTTGGAAACTCGTTGCCAACGTTGGAGGAAGAACAAAAAAACGATTCTCTGAAAATCATACAAAGGAATAATTCAAAATTTACCAATATACGAAAGTGATTACAGAAAATATGGATAAAAGTGTCAACTTTGACAAACTGAAGTTTTCGCCACATTATTATTCATTTATCTTATTTTCACTAATAAACGATAACAAGGAAACCAGAGAACAACTATAAGAAAAACGTTGACACCAAATACTAAACACTGCTAAGATTTGTTCATTAGTGTTGCTAGAATCAGTTGATTTTAATAATCATATATGAGCAGGTGGTTTTGAGAGTTGACAAGACTTGCAAGCAGATAAATCCAATGGTCCTTCAGACACAAACGAACAGTGTTTACACACATGCCAGCCAATGTTAGATTTTTATTGGGGGACATTTTGAATTACGTTAAATGTTAATGGTTTTTTTGAATTATGTTATGAATATTGTGCCGCACTAAATCACCACCCTATAGAATAGGAAAAAAGAGGTGGGCTTCTCAAATGGGTCATTCTGTGTTTAGATTATAAAGGCGAAAAAAATATTAATTTCAAACTACAACCACAATCACTGAATTTAGTTGATTTTTCTATATATTTATATATATAACAGTTGATTTTAATTTCATTGCATAAGGAAATTTTTCTTAATATTAAAATGAATTCGTTTGATAATATTTATTCAAATACTTCTATAAAACCAATTTAAAATGTATTCAGAATGTGGATAGAATAACATTTAACTAAAGCTCCTTCCTGAAGACACTTACTTATAATTGGGATTTCTTGGATGTGACGGAGTAAGTTTAAGGACTGATCTAAATCCCATTACATCACTTACATTACCCCAGCTCTCTCGTAAAAATGGATCCAAATAATCTGTAAAAGAAGGTGCACGGCATGAAAAGAAAAATGGAACATCTAAATAAAAAGCGGTGTATTTATATTCGGTAACTACTAGTTTAATATACCGAGTGGGCAGGAAAAACCGTACTTTTAATTTTTCTTTGTCAAATTTTTGTTTCTTAGACGAGTCTAACGAACGTGGTATCAATAGTTAGCTGATTAAATAGGATACAAAGTCCAGACTGATGGTCGAAATATTAATAACGAGATGGCGGACGCGATTGAAAATAAGCCTTCTTTTTGCGTTAGTTCTTTTAAATTGAAAGTTGTCAAAATGATAAAAATAATAACAGATTTCGAAAGAATAAGATTTCCTATAAATAAGTAAATAACATGACGAGATGGTAGAGGATTTTTCACCAGAAATCCATAATTAGGTGGTAGCTCGGATGGTAGGCACCAATGAAATTCGCTCTGTAATATTATTGAATCATTAAATAGGATCTATAATTTCAAACACTGAAGACTCAATTAATAAGTAGGTAATGACATTTATCACATCATACCCTTTGAATTTGATGTCCGCTTGCAGCCATAATTGCCACAACTCAACCCTTTCAGCTGAGTATGGACCGCGCTATTGAAATTTGAGGCAGTTCTTCCCAATATTGGGTAAAGCTTTGTATCCTCAATAAGTATGCCTTTTTTAAATTCACTATATCTCCAAAACCAATGAACCGATGTAAATCATCATAGTATTAAAATGTAGAGGGAAGTTCAATCTTTCGAAGTGTGTCATGATAACTTTCAAATAAAAGCTTTCAAATAAAAAGAACGAACGGAAAGCCCGGAAGGCCCATTTTCAGTTGCGCCTGTCACTTGATTTTGATGTTTAGGCCATCTGGGGGGATATTTTTATAATAAATTCTAGAGTAAGATTTGGTCTTGTCAAAACGGGTAAAAAAAGATGAGCTTTCGACGAAATTAAAAACCTAGGTTTCTATAAAAGTATTAATCTCTGATATAATATTTGCATGTAAACTTCTTTAGCTAAAGCAATTTGCGTAGTCAAGAATAAGCAATTTAGTACTTGTTTTGCATTACATTTGTATTTCAAGAAAGAGACAAAGGCTCTTGAAACTTCATTAAAAGAAAAGTCATTTGGGCCGCATCGAATTTACTACAATAAAACAGAAACTGATTTATTTTTCCAAATTAATCTTTAGGAAATTATTATCTAATATAATACTCACCTCTTCGGATTATTTTTATACGCCTATTAGGATCATATATCTCATCATCAACAGATATAACCACGTAATCCCCAGTGTCTAGTAGCCTTCGCCTCTGGAGACATTTTATAAAGTCTATTAATGCGATGTGTTCTCCGACGAAGACATATACTAAAACAATGAGCTTTAATTAGTGTAAGCACTGATGTAATAGATGAAAACATTCAAAACAAGCGTCTGCAAATCTTCGATAATGGTTTGAAACACTAGTTATCTTAAATGATTTAGGTTTCTGACATTAAACTCTTGAGGATGACAGGTTTTAAGGAAACAGAATTAAATATATGGTACACTATTCTATTCCTATTATACAGAATCAATTCACATCAAAACTTGCCTCTGGACTTTCACGTGTCATTTGTTTTTGTAAAATCATTAAGAAACAAGATTTCCTGTAAACAAAATTATACCAGTAAATTGTTTAATATGAGGGTAAATTTAAAAATTAAACTCCAAAAGATGGACACAAGTGAAGGTATAAACGGTGTATGTACATATTTCTTTGCTACATTAGTCATAAAATGGGATTCGCCAATGTTTCTCATCACCCATTGAAAAGTAATATCAAAAGGCATTAGTGGAATCCTTGTACATATGTATACGGAACAATATATCAAATATTCATGTATTATGCAGGATATGTTATGTATGTCATGTATATTAAAGTACTTTTTGGTTCTGAATGAAATTTTAATGGATAGATTGCACTGATGGATTGCCTGCTATTCGAGGGGATTGCAATTCTGTTCCTACTGTTATTGTGATTTCTATCTTGATCATACATTAGCTTTAATGTTATTTCTAGCCATAACTAATGTTTTTGTTTTTTTTTTTTTTTTGGTTTACACACAATGCGAGCATCCTGAGCAAGACGTCCACATGTGAACGTGCGTGCGTGCTCGACTCTACGTGCTCATATGTGTACACGCCTTTAGTTACACTGCTTCCCTGAGAGTTTTTCTTCTTGGTTTCACTCTCTTGATCCGTACATAATTGTATACAAAGTTGTGTCACTTATTTGAACCCAACCCGGCATCAAAACTAGGAAAAATTTACAATCTAATCAAATTACAACAGAATGATTTATTATAATGTTGATTTTGGTCACGCCTCTGCCTATGCTAATTGGATTCAATGCTACTTCTTTTATACAGGGTAATTAAGAGAAAAGGGTACTATTTCGAGAGGTGATAGTATTGGTTATTGTAATAAAATGAATTCATATGAACAGACGTTTGATTGTGAATTGTTAAGGAAATAGAGTTGTTTTAGTCTAAAAATATAAAACTATTATAATAAGGGAAGATAAATTAATTCCTTATTATTGTTTCAACGATGGTATGACACAGAAATGGTGCACAGTTTACAATTCACATTAAATTTTTCATCGTCAACGTCAATATGCTTTGCAACTTGTGTGTGAAGATTCTACAATGTTCGCAGCATCCTGAATAAGACGTTCACATTTGAGGTTTTCTTATGCAGACAGCAGAATCAAAAATGCGAACGAGTAATTCTTATCGTGTATTTACTTTTATTTTATAGACACTACTTTTCATCAACCCCCATAAAGAGAAATTCAACAGAGTGAGGCCTAAAGAACTTGGTAGCTAATGAATGGAACCACCGCAGCTGACCCATTGACCAAGGAAAATTTCTTTTAGATACTGCATCACTAGACAGGTAGAATGGGGAAGAACTCCGTCATGTTGATAGTACATAGCAATTAGTCTAGCCAAAATCAGGAACATCATCCAATGATTGTGGCAATTCATTGTGTAGAAATTCTAGATAACTTTGACTTCTAAGATGATTTTCTGAAATAACTGGACCAATCAACTGATTATCCATGATACCGCACCACACATTTACAGAGAAGCGACTGAAAATTTGTCACTATAGTGGCATGCGGTTTTCGTCTGACCACCATTGGTGAATGTTACGTGAGTTGTTGTAACTATCATGGCTGAAAAGTAGCTTTATCAGTGAACAGAATATCGGTCATCATCAATCGAATTAATTGGCGATGGGCATTTTTATCCAATAACAAATGTCAGTGTCTCCAAGTTGAAGGTGTTGCATACGCTGTACATGAAATAGATACAAGCTTTGGTAACATAATGTTCGCCATATTCTTGTTTGTGGACACCAAGACGCATAGAATTTCTCCGTGAGCTAATATATGAGTAGACTATGCCCTACCAACTGGAGAATGTTTTCCTCTACATCCGCATCTTGTTCATTTTTAAGATCAGATACAATATGAACGCTGGAAAGTTTACCACTTTTATGCAGTATCTGGAAAACTCTGGGAAACACTCTTTGATTCAGACCTCTGTGGTTAGGAAACCGCCGATGATATTCTAACACAGCAGCGAGCAGCTCTTCCATTGCAAAAAAACGTACGACATATCAGCATATCGTCTGGTGTGAAAATATTGAGACATTCCTTACAGTATTTCAAAGATCAATCAGTCACTCACAATAGTCAATTATCATGACTATACTACTTCTTACCTGGTAAAAAAAACAAATGTACTGAAACAGCTGTCTCCTTAACCATTGAGAACTAGACACATGTTCATATTTTTGTTGTTCATATTATTTCTTACAATGACCGATACTATCACGTCCTGAAATATTTCCTTTTCTTTCTGAATTACCCTGTATAATTAATTCAATAGACATAACACATGAGACAGTACTTTTAGATAATGCTTCCATGAAGAAAAGAAATTAGATTAATGTAATTTTATATGGATAATTAGTTTTTCACAAGCAAATAGCATCTCGCACACGAATAAAGCTGAATATCCTGACAGAACCATTGGTTCAAGTTACAATTGATTTTTGCAACTGACATTTAATTTAGTTTATCATTCAGCTATTTTGCGCCACTCACAATATCTAATTTATTATTTAAATGACGGCTCTAATGAAAATATTCTCGATTTACCTCCATATAGTTGCTTGTATATTGAAAATTTATCCTTGACATAAATGTAAATATTTAAATAGGTCACAGTAATTCAAAGTAATAGGGATCTAAACAACTATGGGGCGATTACGAGAATTGTGGTTATTGTAAATAAATTTTCCGCTACATACTCGTATTTAATACCCAGGATTACTACAATTGGAGTCTCGTCTTAGTACAAATGTACATCCCTCATAGAGTTTTCTCATATTTAAAAATAAGTAATAAAAAACATTTTTTTAAAAAATTTGCTTTTCTTAGTTGTACTAAAATATAAAAAAATAATTTCTTTGCCAAAAGGCCAAAAAAAGCAAAGCGTATGTAATTTGTACAATCTGCGTACAATCATACAAAGTGCACTGGCCTTGCTTTTTTTGCTATTTTTGGTAAAGAAGTTAATTTTTTACTTTTTAGTACGACTAAGAAAAGCAAGTTTAAAAAAAATATGTTTTTTTTTTATTTTCTACTTTTTTAGTCATATTTTAATTAAATTATTATCATGTGGGGATATATTCAAAAAAGTAACAATGGAATACTGTATTGTCATCCGATGTTAGTAACTGTGCAAAATTCCATCGATTGATTATGTCAGGACGTGTGTTAAATCAAGGATGCAAGATTTGAGGAAAAACATTCTGGAAAAAAAACTACATTGTGAGTTAAAGAAAAGCAAGTAAATAAACGAGATTTTGTTTGTGTCAGTATCAGAATGTAAAATAATATCATAATTAACTTAAACAACTTTACAGGGAGTGCCCTCCCTTAATCAATAAAGGGAAAGGGATTTATATATAAAAGGAATTTATAATTATAATTCACCTTCAGTTAATGAATGCCCGTGGAATGCCGTTTAGTTGTGTTTAAAATGTAATATTTTTATGATTGTTTCAATTAAAGAAATATTTGCTGTATCGAAAAGAACACTCGAATCAATATTTCTACATCAGTTTTCTT
Organism: Rhamnusium bicolor; assembly: GCA_029963845.1. Taxonomy (NCBI): domain Eukaryota; kingdom Metazoa; phylum Arthropoda; class Insecta; order Coleoptera; family Cerambycidae; genus Rhamnusium; species Rhamnusium bicolor. The sequence continues at coordinate 13,928 of JANEYF010002500.1, forward strand.
TTTTTTCATAAAATAAAGTTTATTTCCGTCAACTGGCGTTTAACAATTTTTCCCGATTTTCTTTCTGAGATATGAGTTAATAAGTTTTTTCAATCAATAAAAGAATACAATGAGTTAAATTTTATACCATTGACTGGTGTATGAATAAACACAGTATACTTTAATATATTCAGTTAACATTTATTTTAATAGGGTCAGCACTGACGAAGTAAATACCGTATTTAGCGGCTGGTGAATAAGTTAACATGTAATCCAAAGATATGGGACAATCACATTTGGCCAGAAAACGGTAAGACAATTTATGTCCATTAAACAAGATACTAACACAATATTCTCGATAAGACAAGTCACAAGGGAATGAAGAGGAAATGGAAGAAATTGATATCAAATGCAATGATGAGTTAGATGACCTGTACCAACAATGCAATGAAGACTTACAGCCAAATGAAGAGTTTTTGTTAAATTTGCATTAAAGAGATACATTATTGTATCCACTTAGTATGTCATTTTCTCTAACTCCTTTAATTAAATAGCTAGAAAAATAATTCAAAAACATGGTCAATGGCATGCAGCAAAGCACGTTCCAAAGTTTTTGCGAGATATACAGGGTGATCCTAGAAAATATAACGAGCATAGTCACCCTTTGTTAAATTGAACACTTCCTGTATTTTTCTGAATTTTAAATCACTATTTCCGTGTCCATTCGACTGTAAAGCTTTATGAACGTCGATTGCAGTGTTGCCAAATTATTAATTATTTTCTTGAAATTTGTCTTCATGCAAGTCAATACTAAAAAAATTGTACTGTATCCAAAATTCAAACTGATACAATAAATTTTAGGAGGCGTTTTAAATAAACCTTCAATTTTCAATTTGACTTTTTTTTAATACTCCATTATTATAGTAATTTTACTTGTAAAAAAAAAATACAAGAACAATAACTATTCTGAACGAGGATAATATATTTGCAATTGCACTGTCCATTACTGAAAATCCACAATACGAGAATTCGATCGAGATTTAGACATAAAAATATTTGAATTTCAAAAGCTGTAAAAAAGAACATATTTTACA